>JAXBDA010004841.1:0-27033 GCA_036023075.1 Gaultheria prostrata
CGTGCCTAATAGGGCTATTTGGCCTAAATCCCTCTCCCCCCCTAACCCAACTTTCATACCCACTTCCCCCCCCCCCCCCCAAAAAAAAAAAAAAATCCCTCTATAAAAACTCACCCACTGCACCATTTCTATACTCTACAGACTACTACACTCCCTCATTACAACCAGAGCTTCCTCCATCAATATTCACTCACGCATCACTGATCCAACCCTCAAAACTTAGCATCCTTCACCATAAAAATCCACCGAACGCATCCAAAACTCATATTCTAGTCAAGTTCTAGCTTACCCAGTCCAAACTCAGTATTATACTAGTCTCAAACCTCAGCCATAAACCATATCTCTCCAAAAACCATCCTATAAAGCCTTGTTTCAAGCTTTAAAAAGTAGAAATACCTTATAAACTCACTGTCTTTGCATCCTGAGGAAACCAAACAAGCCTTGGATGGTTCCTCATACCAGCCTTGAGCTTGTTTTGGACATAACATCATACAAAAATCAATTTTTGAAGTCCATGATCTGAAGCTCACTTGAGCACTCAGGTCCTATTTGAACGCTCAAGTCCTTCCCTTCCATACTTTTCTGTTTTGATGATTTAATCGATGTGATATTGTGTTTCATCTTTTTTTGTTGGCTGTTTGTATCAATATGAGGTCTGCTCAAGGTCTGATCGGCCTCTGCAAGGGGTAAAAATTAAGTTTTGAAGCTCTTTTATCGTTCAAACAGAGGTTATATGTTCAAAAACATGATAAACAAAGGAAACAGAACCCTTTTTGAGACAAAAATCAAGATCAGAGACATCAAGGGTTGATGGCTTGAGAGCTCAAGTCATCTCACTTGAGCGCTCAAGTTCCTTTTGCATATCTTTCTATTTTTCTTGCCAAACAGGTGCAAGAATCATTTTATTACATATTTGTTGACAATTTTCATCAAAATAAGTCTGTTTATGGTCTAATCGGTTCTAAAAAGGGATTAAAAATTCAATTTTGGAGTTCATGGGTACCAAAAAAATCATATTTTGGAAACTTATTGACTCTGAAATCACTTGTTTTAGTGCCACAACATGGTAAAGAAGAGAAAACAGTATTATTTAGAGGAAACAAAAGAAAAATAGAGCAGCAAGGGAAGATGACCTGAGCGCTCAAGTCAGCCGGCCACTTGAAAGCTCAAGTTAGCTCACTTGAGCGCTCAGATCAGAAACAGTGAGCAGATTGGATTTTGATGAAATAGTCCATATTTGTTGTATTTTGTCTTGTTTAGCTTCTGTTTATGATTATGTTGTTACATTTCAGTCTGTCATTGCATAGATTATAGCATAAAATACACTTATTTGTCGTACATCATGTGTTTACTTGTGTTTCGTGTTTGTTTCTAGCTTATGTAAAATCATGTCTTGCATACACGAAACACAAGTAAACACATGATGTACGACAAATAAGTGTATACATCATGTCTTGCATACATCATATATTTCATTTTTCTATGCATCTCATGCATCATAAACAGTCACTTTGTACACATCGCACAAGCATCCACTCCATCACATGCATCATTACTTGTAATCCCCATTTATTGTTCCCCCATTCCCCTTTATATGAATAAAGTTGAATCGTAAACATTTTTAAAATCCCAAAAATGCCAAGAAGAGACCGACTTTCGGGTTGGGCGAAGGGGGTGCAATAAAACTCTTCCCCACTCGTAACCAAGCTCTCAAAACTAAGATATTATGGTGACGATGGACTGATTCTCACATCCTTCTCCAAAAATGAGGCACGAGTCATTCGAGTTCGGTTTCTCGGGGACAATCCATTAAAACCCGGATGGGGACTCCAAATCGAATGTCCGCCGTGGAGGGGTGTCCACAAAAGGTTTCTCAGAGGAGGAGAACCTAGAATCAGGGGTGTCAACGGTTCGAGTCAGACCGGATCGGTTCGGGTCTCAACCCGAACCGCTCATAGCAGATTATTGTTTTTAAGATCCACAGCCGTCCGTGAGTGATGCCTTTGCGGAACGGTTTGGATACGGATCGAGCAGATTTGGCAGATTAAAGAAGGATTATTGGGCGGATTGAGAGGATCGAAACCGAACCGTACCCGCAACCGCCAGACAAGTATTTCTTGAGGTGCAACCGTCCGTAACATACATTGGGTGGGTCACGGACGGTTCGGGTTGGTCGGGTTGGGTGGATCGGGTGATCCGCTGGGCACCCCTACTTAGAATTCACATAGGGTGAACTAGTAAAAGAAAAATGATCTGATTGTTCATTTGTTCATTTACTGTCATTCTTATAATTGAACTGTTATATCTGTTATGTGTAATGTAAATATTAGAAGGGTAGGGATTATCTATTGAGAGTCATTCTCTCATGGTGCTATTGTTGGTCCTGACATTTCATGCCAGGTACGGAGACAGATGAAGATGTAAAGTACCTACAGACTAAAGAGCAGGGGCAGAGGAGGAGGAAGCTTGGAACCCCTATCCTAATTAGAAGCTCTGTTATTTTTAGATGTAATTTCATTTTTATTAATGTAATGGCAATACTAAAATTCTAGTATTTTGAAGATGTAATGACTAGACTTATCATTTGAAGTTAATTTAGTAATTAATCAGCTTTATTACTGAAATCAATTTTAATTAAACTAATAATTTGTAATAAGTGATTTAAATAAAGTGCTCGAAAATCGGGGCGTTACAAGATTTAGGTGGTGCATGTAATGGGATAAAAGATTGAGAGAGATAAGGTGATTATGGCTATTTGGATAATAAAGTGATGGAGGAGAGAGAGGGAGGGAAAGATGCGGTCAAGATGAGTGGTGATGGGTGTAGTTGGTAAGGTTTTAAGTGGTTAGGGATTAAAGTATAGGTTTAGGATAATTAGAGGGTTTTAAGTGTAATTAAGAAAACAAAATCGCAAAAGTAAAATGAGACATTTTCTAATTAAAAATTTTTATTCAAAGAAAGTAGAGCAAAACTTCGAACCGTAACATCCAAACCTAGAAATCGATGACATAACATGGTGATCAAGACGGGTATGACACTCTACTCTCTTGTATGAAAGGAGTCAATACAAAAAAATGGAAAATTAATCCCATATAATGAATGAAGTATGCCATATCTATAGAAGACTACCTAGTGACTATACGAATAGTCACCAGGGAGAAGAGACACATCTGTTCACAAAATACATGTCCGTCCGCGATGAATATGTGTCACTAAAACCCCAACAAAACAAAATTCAAGAGCACTATGGTGATTTGGAGAAAGCCTAGTCGTCTTCGATGTCCACCACCGATCTGAAGCCTTTTCCCCCTCCCTCTCCTCCTTTCCCACCCCTTCCCTCTCGACATATTTCCACTCTCTCAATCTGTCCCTTTAGATTGTCTCTCTTCACCCATCTCTTCCTGATTCTCTCCACCCATCTTCTGTTCTTTATCCTTTGCATTTAAACCTCATAGTCTCCATTTTCCTCGGATCTCCATCAGGCTGGAGCAGCGTCTAGTCCTCGCCATCTCTGTTTTGTCGTTGTGGGTTTTGCTCTGGACACGTTTTTTATTTTTCCAGTATTGTTTCTGATCCTTATGTGTTCGGTTCAAGGTATTTTTTTTCGAAACCCCTCTCTGATTGCTGAGTTCGATATGTCTATTTGGAGTTTGCTTCCCGTTGTTATTTTCTGGGCTATGGTGTTTGTGTCGATTTAATCTAGCGGAGTTTCTGTGCTTTCCTGCACATAAGGTGTTTGTGAAAAGTTACTCTTCGAAATTCGCATCAGCTGCTCCTTAGCATCGTTGTGTCGCTGTCTTTTGTTTTCTGGGCTGTGGTGGATTCCAACTTCTTTGTCTATGGTATATATTGAGAGGCCATGTGTAAGGTCAGAAGGATTGATATTGATAAAGGTGACTGGTTTCCAATGTTGGGCAACCATCGTAACAAAGGTGTCAAGACATTGAGAGAGAAGGAGTTGCATGGGAGGCATTGAAAAAGAGAGGAACAAGCCATTCAATACTCTTAGGAGGCAGCCTTCAAGCACAAACCAGGTTTTGGTTTCTTTGTTCATGGACAACCTACCGGAGGACACAAGCCAGTCTTGGCTTAAAATGTTTTTTAACAATTATGGGGTGGTTAAAAAGGTGTTTATTCCTGACAAGAGGAGCAAAGCAATGGGTAGAAAATTTGCTTTTGTGAGATATGATTGTGAAATCTCTGCATATGTTGCCATTTCCAAACTCATGGAATGTGGATTGAAGAATGCAAACTCTTTGTCAAAAGAGCAAGTTTTGGACAAGGGGAGAAAGCTGAACCTCGTAACCAAAAGTTGCAATTCCACAGGGATCATACAAAGATGATCTTCCATCCCAATTCACATCTCTTGGAATCTAGTACAACGGGGGAAATGACAAAAGAGGATCAACCCATTATATCTATGCTTCAGGGGAAGTCTTACGCAAATGTTGTTAAAGGAGAGTTTAATGCAAAGGGCTTGGTTAAGGAGAATGTTATCACTCTTAGGATGCAAGCGGAGGAGACCGATTGGCTGTTTACAAGTGTTGTCGCAAAGTCTCATTTAGATGTGGCGGTGGATGATCTGGTTAAGAATCTTAATATGGAATTGATGTTTGAAGTCTAGGTTCGATCTTTGGGTGGAAGGAATTTTTTGCTTACTTTTCCTACCATTGAAGACAGAAACATGATGGTTCAGGATAAATTTTTTGACAGATGGTTCTCGTATTTATAACCATGGAATGGGGAGGCAGCAGGGGTGGATAGACTTGCATGGCTCAGTTGCTTCAGAGTTCCTCTTAATGCATGGGGTCAAAATTTATTCAAAAGTATTGGAAACAATTGGGGGTCTTTCATTAGGACTGATGCTAATACCTCAAAGTTTTCTTCTTTTGATAAAGGAAGAATCCTGATTGCTACAAAACCTAAATCCAAAATTGATTCTTGGATAAATGTGGATATTAATGAGTTTGCTACCTTGTCAAGGAGATTGAAGAGGATTATTACATTAGAAAATTCCTTAATGAAGATGGTTTTTCAGATTCCAGTTCAGGTGATGAGAAAGACAAAGAAGATGTCGACGTGGGCATTCCCATTGATAAGACGACCAATTTTGTGGATTCTAAGGATGGCTTGGAGGAGACAGATCTGAGATTGATGGCCAATGTTCACCCTATGGAGGATGTGTGTGTGTCCAATAACTTTCATCAAGTTGTAAAAGATTCTTTAGAGGATAATGCAGTTTTGAGGCAGGAGGATTCGATTGGGAGTAGAGCAATTGATTCAGCTTCCATTAGTGCTTCAATGGTGGGTGAAACAAAGGAGGAAGTGGATTGCTCGATGGAAATTGGTGAGGGTGATATTGATGATGAGAGACATCCAGATCCTACAGACAAGCCTGTTGCGGACTCCGAGCTTTCTAATTCATTCAAAGTTGAGGATGCCGTTTTAGCTCTTACCAACAAGGATAAGGAGGTGGTGGAATTTGATCAAGGCTTTTTGAATCTTTTCGAAGTGGGATTTTTTAATGAGAAAGATGCTGAGGGTATCCAGTTAGTTGAGGATCTCAATCCAACTGATGCTGTGGAAGATATTGAGAAAGAAAAATGGAAGCAGAAAAGGATTGAAGAAAAGTTGGGTTTTCCTAAATCTAAGAAGAAGAGTCGTAGAAAATAGAAAAAATGCATAGTGTTCAGATCTGCTATAGTTGCTGCTGCATTATCTGTTTTTTCTGATGGCATTAACAGGATTCATCTAAATGCGACTCAGGCAGCTAGTCAATAAGCAAGATTTTGGATGAAGATTATTTGGGGGACGATTGCAAACTAATTGTGTCGACAGTGGAGTTTGTTTGGGGGTTTTTGGTTGGGTTTTGTATGGGGAGTTGGTTTAGGTTTTTTTTTATCTTTTTGTGGCATGTTTTCTTGTTGGGGGTTTTGGTTGGCTCCTTGCCAGCATCAGGTTGTGTTTTCCCTTTTGGTTGCTAGCGGTAGGTGTCTATTGGTGTGATGGGAGTATTCTTTGTGGGTCTGCCCCTTCTTCATCTTGATGCCTTGTTACTTGGATCCTTTTAATCTTTGTAATTTGTTTTCAAAGGTTAATAAAAAAATTTACCGTTCAAAAAGAATATGTGTCACTAAAAAGACACCACTTCAAATCAAATAAATTCACATTCATACACTAAATAAAATTTTATATCCTGAAAATTTTCCTTACAGGTTTTTCTAGGAATTCATGAGTCAATTGACCGCTACTAACAAGTGTTTTGGTTTTTCATTTCCCCTTATTAAAAAAATATCCGCTTTTGTTAGTTTTGCATTCATTTTTTTTATGGATTATTGGTTTGTCTCGACGAGAAGAATCTAAAAAATTAAAAATTAAAAAAAGTTCACTGAAGACAAAAATAATTCATAAAAATAAACACAAAATTAATGAATGCAATTTTTTTTGAATAAGAACAAACAAATAATCCAAAATATTTTTGCCAATACACCCCTAAGATTCTTAGTGCAACTTCTGTCCCAAAATACTTTGCCAATTCATAATCCTTATGGGGAGATAATAAGATTCAGAGTAAGGCCATGTTTGTTATGGGGGAAAAGAGGATGAGATATGAGATGTTTAGACGTGGGGTCCAAAATCCATTGTTTGTAGCTGCAAAATTGTGGTGGGATTTCATATCCTGGGTTAAGTTTTATCCCAGCCGTACGGTGGATAAAATCCCATGGGGGGTGGGATTTGGATGGGTATATAGCTGTGATATGTACATGTGAGGGGCTTCTTTGTTTTGGTTACACATGAAAGGGAATCCAAAGTGGACCCGCAGCCAACTATGTTGACAATAAGAAAGTGGATTTGATAAATGGGTACGTACTTCTATTTACAGTTTACTAAATTGCCAATAAGTAAAGAAAATGACAAAAGAAACATAAACTTTAATATACCTATTCTACTTTTTAATATACTTTCACTCACTTTTATGTATTTTCACATATTTTATTACATTTTTTGAACCTCAAAAACAATCCAGTGGGATGTTTGTAGAATTTTCCTTGATAAATTATGTATGGTTCATAAAGACATTATCTCCCTTTCAATTTGTCTAATCCGTAGCCATAAAATTATTCTCGCCGAAAATGGTGGGAAAAGGGATGGGGAATTTTGTAGTCAGAAAGTGATAAAAAGCTACAATTAACTGGAAGGAAGTTCAAAAGTTTGAAACTCATGAAAAAGGTTTATTAGGCAAAAGCGTGGGTAAGTAATGCCAAAAAGATGACATGAAAGCTACTGTTAGTGATTTTGATTCAACGTTGCGCATGGAGTTGTGGGGCTTTGTAGGTTGAGACCCCAGATGGACCATTCTCAATCCCCACAACATGCGAAGAATCAATTTTCTTTTATTTGCAAAGGTTTAATTCCCTGTTTTCAGAAGCACCAAAAAAAAAGGTTAATCCCTGACCTTTTGTTTTGGTAATGGAAAGTGTCTCGTTGAGCTAGAATAATCTGTTCAGCCCCCTCCCATAACCCTTTCTAAGTGTTTGCATGAGATGAGATAGTCGGCCCCAAAGACAAATCGATGTCCAGCGGAATCACCTCGAGCCGGTTTCCTGACCTTCTTCTTAAAATTTACGTACGACTTATCAACTGAAATAGCCCACTAGAAACTTGCGTTGTGTTGCATTCTTTCACTTCAGCAATCAAACACCCAAACAGCACACATGAGAAGTTTGACTTTTTCAAACGAATGGTCATAATGTATTGTTTGCCACTGCAAGTGTTTTCCTACAAAATGAGTCACAGAAAAAATTCGTAGAATTAAATAACATATTTAAATAATATTTTAGTTTCTTTAAAATTAAGAAATTTTTCGTGTCATAGAATTTATACCGTCGACTTATATCACCACTTATTATTATTTGGACACATATTGTTGGTTTTATGTTCGTGAAAAAATGTTTGAGTAAAAATTAATTAGGACAACTAAGAGCATCTTCACTCCTACACCAAATTTAAACTCAGATTCAAATCTGAGTAAGAACTTCCAAAACAGAGCTCCACCCCTTCACCAAATCCAGAACCAAATTTGGTTTTACTCAAAACTCAAATCTTTCACCAAATTTGTTCATCACCAAATCCAGAACCAAATATCCAACAGCTCTATTGTGGTGGGCAGGCAGCTGTGTTTGTTGGTGGTGGTCGATCGGAAAACCTGTCAGCGGGAACACGTCTTGGGTCCTGAGCACTGAATCGAGTTGCTCCAGATTTGGGTCGTCTTCATCTTTCCAAAGGCTCTTCTTTGGTGGTTTTAGTGGTTGGCGCTGGTGGTCGACAACAGCTTCTTGTATGTCTCTTGCTCCCTCTCTCCCGATCTGTCTCTGTCTCCCTATTTCGTTATTTCTGAAAACCCTAGCTGCGGCCGTGATGAAAGGCTCCGGTCATCAGAAAACTTGCAATGGTGATGGCGGAGAAAACTGCAATGGTGATGGTAGGGTTTCCTTGTTTTAGGTCTGTTGAAGGGAGGAGAGGGAGGAATAAGGGTGCTTTTGATTTATTTTTTTAAACTGATCTGAGTAAAAAATGGGTTCCCCATTGGATTGAGTCATACCAAATTAAGTTTTTACCCATAATTTTACTCAAATTTGAGTAAAAATTTGAGTAAGGGGTAGAGATGCTCTAACATCTTGCCATGTAATTAGCAGCGAAATAACTTAAGTGATGATAAAGATTCAGTCTTCCCTCAACTTACAAAGCACAAGAGGGACAGATCAACATGTAAAAGTACATGAAATTTGGGAAAGCATGCATTGCTCGTTAGAGGAAATGTGAATTCAGAGTACTGCCGTGAAACAAAAAATCAAAATCAAAAATATTTTGCATGTTAGATTTAAATTGGACGATACCAACTAAGAAGAAGTATTTTGAGTATTGCACCACATGGAAGGTCTCCAAAAGAAATTCAATACACGAAGATGAAGTGCTGACGGAAAACTTGCTGAAATGGCATCTTAGTTTTGTGAACTTCATTAGCTATGGCCTTCTCACATAAATACCAAGACATTAAAAGATAAACAAGTCACCAATTGGATTGAAATAGATTAAAGCTGCAAATTTGTTCACCCTCACATAGTGAGGTGAGGATAAACAAAACCTCACTCTAATTGGTGGAAAATATGTGAGGTCCACGGAATCAATATACCTTTTGATAATTATCAAACTACAACCATAATTATCAAAACAGGCTGTATTGATAATTATCAAACAACCATAATTATCAAACAGGTGAACACCAGACTTTTTTCACCAATTAAAGTGAGGGTTTTGTTCATCCTCTCTAAGTGAGGGGTGAACAAATTATTTACACTCGTGGAGTAGTCGTTTTGTTGGGAAAAATGCGGCAATAATAGAATCCCAAAGAACAGTTTCTCTTAAGACAAACAAAATTACAAACACAAGAACACAATTGAAACATAGATTACACAATCGAAATAGAAACAGCGTTACGGAAAAAATGAGCCGAGTCCTGTGTTAGGCACATTCTCTTTAAAACGGATATGCCGCCTACCGAGGGTATTGTAGGTGCGTCGGCGTCTTTCTCCCAAGATGAAACGACTAGACCACAAGGCTCTGGAACACCTCTATCGATCGATTCCCAAGATGAAACGACTAGACCACAAGGCTCTGGAACACCTCTATCGATCGATTGCCTTGGCAAACTAACTACGTTTGTCTCTCTCTCTCTCTCTCACACAAAAACAGATTTTCAAAGTATGCACGAATGGAATCCGAATTTCTTTGTGTAACCAAATTCCGGTTTGTTCAATGATATAGCACTAAGAAAACTCTTGAGCTGCTTGCAGAAGTTAACATGAGAAACTGCCAGAATGAATGCAGCCATGAACTTCTCTACATGAGGGGTATGAAACAGTCGTAACGGCTGGACCTTTAGCTTGCACCATCCAGATTCAACGAACCCGGGACGGACTCGGATGCCTCAGGGAACCCTCTGAATGCCCATCTCATTCACAAAATTTCCAATAGTTTTGACTTCTCGGTAGCAACCTGCTTGGCCAAGGACGAATAATAGAAAAGGACGATCGGCGTAGCAACACCCCTTGGCTATGGACAGAGGCGGACGCAAGATTCCTATTGCGGGGGGACCAAATCATGTATATATGCATAAATGAACAACAAAATATCATCCTTATATATTAATAACACAATTTTGAGGGGACTTTACTTCATAATTTTTGTAAACAAAACGCAAAATATAATAAAAAAAAGTGAGATAATTTGGGGGTGTGCAGGGGCCCGGGCCCCCGCTTGCATCCCCTTAAGTCCACCCCTCGCCATGGACATAATACCGGATTCCATACCCACCGTGGAAGGTTCGGCCGGAACCGGAAGGGTGCTCTTGTGAGGTAGTGTATAACTTAATTAGGATGAAAAACCAGTTGCCAAATTCTCACCAATACGCGTGCTACACAGAGATGTACTCGTGCACGATATTTGCACGGAAAGTAATACCAATAAGTGGATTCGAACTCCGACTATATAGAGGGGATATGAGTTCCACACCACATCTTATCCAACTCGGCTACCAGCCTAGCTACCCACCTTTGCAGTTGCCTGTGTCGATAGTTTTGCTCTACAGAGAGAGCACTACATATATTTTGTTCACTTGCAAACATCTATTTTATATACCTACGAACAAAATAAAAGAAACAAAAGAAAGTGTCCTGCTATTGGTACACCAAGATGCATGCAGCACTAAGACATTAGACATGCATAATGTTACAGTATTAGTTAGAATCTGAATTTAAAAAAAACCACGACTAATTTATGGACCTCTATCAATAGCCCTGCTAATGACAAAACACATTTTGTTACTAGCAATTTAGGCAAATAAGTTTTATCAAACACTCTTAATGAAGGATTTTAATTGTTCTAAAAATTGACTTCAACCCTAAATAATGTTGAGAGTGCACTTTACCATGTTATGCACGTGCAATGCTATGGACAGTACTAGAGTAATCTACACATGGCACTATCAGTCTATTGATTCTATCACATTAAATCTTTTTTTTTTTGCTTAGTATCACATTAATTGTTGATGCAATGAATTAGTAGACTCATTCATTAAAATATTGTCGCATGCACTATCGCATTAATTCATGGTGCAATGAATTAGTAGGCTCATTCATTAAAAGATTGTCGCATGCACATTCAGTATATTTGTTAGTACATTGTGAGTGCCTATATGCCATCAATTGTACTTTATCTTCTTCTTCTTTTCTTTTTTTGGTCATTCGTCATTCCTAATCTATTATATGGTGGGAGGGAGGAATGAGACTCGATCCCGGGATACAGTGTAGGGCATCCAAGAACTCTACCGCATGGCTAGCCACCACTTGGAATTGGACTTTATCTTTGGAGAGTTAAAAATGATCAATAGGCTGATTAAAATTCAATTCCATGTTTCCCTTGTTTCTACCTTTTCAACGGTGTAATTAACTTTGTCAAAAATAAATGTATAAGAAACAAAATTCTTTAAATTAGCTACCGAACTAAGAATAATTAACTTTAAAAGAAGAAAATGTTTGGGTCATGGAACGTTTTTGTGGAATAAAAAACTGAGCAAGTGTTTCTACGAGGAAAATGAAAAAGACGGGGAGTTTGCCCGGTCATATGACATGATTTTTCTCAGTTGAATACCTCATCTTTCTATACGGATAAAACAAAGAATTCACAATTAAATTTTAATATATAAGTGCTCGGATTTTGATACACCAAGATTTGTACTAAGATACTTATTTACTACTGTAGTTAAAATCCTATGAAAAATACCATGACCAATTCATACACATTTGAAGCTTCAAATCAGCAATTAATTTAAAGCGAATAAAAGAAATCTTCGGACGTATTGTTTTGGAAGAGATTGCGATCAAGCTAATTAATATCTCTACATAAAAATGTTCCATAATTTCATGTCCGATTTTGTTCACTCTCATTTAAAGAGGGTGAACACTACCAAGACTTTGATTGGTAGAAATTTTGTAGGGTCAATACAATTTTTTGGTAATAGCGGAGTTAGTTTATAATAGGATCCAAACTTTTTCCACCAATCAGAATAAGAGTAAAATTAAATCAGACTCCATAATTTCTCTTATCTAGAAATATTTTCGTGGGTTTAGTAAATATGGATTGGGATGAAGCAATATAAGGTCTGTTTCTTGTACTCTTTCATTATTATCAATGAATTTCTTACTCTTCCACCCAAAAAATAGATGTGATTGGAAATACTAAATAAGGTTGGATTAGTAAATTAAAGTTTTGAAATATAAAAGATTAGGATAAATTACATTGATCTCCCCTAAGGTTTCTAACAAATACACTTACCCCCCCTCTAGTTTTAGAAATTACTGTCACCTTCCTTACTTTACAAAGGATTATACACATACCACCCTTGATGTTAAAGAGGACAAATGGTGTTAACTTTGATAGCAAGAAGACTGAAATACCTTCAACCATTGCATTGACCTCTATGCTCTATATTAGTACATAATATTTTAGTATTAACATATCATAACTATAAAAAAATTAAATTAAATTTTTTGAATGCTATATAATCTAAGAAATTATAAAACAAATTTTGAAAATGTTTTTGAACTTTTAAAATTGTTAATACATTCTTTTGAAACTTTTCAAATATTTATTTTGTATAGCTTCAATGAGAAACATAAAAGCTGAAAACATTCAAACTAACTTGTACACGGAAAAGCTCTTTCAACTTGGAAAGAATTATTTATCCCATCATAAGTTATTTGCCAATATTAAGAAAAAAAAGTCAAATATCTTTAGCTTTCCTATCTTAAGGGAATTTTTTGACTTCCTATCAAAAGTTTAATTTATTTTTGGTTTACCTAGGCAAGAATTAATCATCAAACTAATAAAAATGTAGGAGTATATTAAATTTTAATAATAGAACACTACAATTAGAAAAAAATTAAAAAAAAAATTATATTATTTTCTTTAGGTTACTCTATTTTGGTCTTTGAAAAAATTTGCTACTCTTGGATTTTTTATAGGCTAGAGGAACAAAATAAAGGTAGATATTTACTAACTATAAATAATGCACTAGATATGTAAAGTCTAAGGAAACTTAAATTCTTGAATTCATTGCTTATAGTATTATATAGTGAAAGTTAACACCGTTAGTTCTATTTTAATGGCAAGGGTGGTATGTATATAATAATTTATAATGTAAGGGAGGGGACAGTAATTGTTAGAACCACATGGAAAGTGAGTGTATTAGTCAAAAATCTCAGGGGAGATCAGTGTAATTTACCCAAAGAATTATCATAGCGAGATAAACATGATTTTGTGGGATAATAATCTCAAAAGAATCTCCAATGGTAACGGATTTCCTCCCAAATAGGAGTCTTTTAGATGGGGAAAAAAAAACAACTTAATGAGGTTTTCTCTTCAAAGAGTTGAACTTGATTTTGATTTGTTATTATTATTTTTAAAAGGAACTTGATTTTGAAATTGAGTCTACTTGGTATGGCCTCATCAAAATTATTGACCATAATACCATTGCACTTAAGTCAAATAGATACAAATTGGGTTGGTGGTGTTGGGCTTTTAGAACTCCACAAAAGCTAGATTCCAATTTTACAGAAAACATCTCCCAAACTTCAGGATAAACCGTACCATATATATTCATTCCCGATCCTATATACTCCTAATATCTATAAATAAATAATATATATAGCAGAGCCCAGCGGGTCAACCAATCAGTCCAATCCGGCCAAACCGACCAAACCGAACTGTCTGTGAACCCACCCGAGGTATGTAACTAATGGATGCGGATCCTAAATTCTAGTTTTGGCGAATTCGGTTCGGGTTTGAACCGCCCAATCCCAATCTGCCCAATAATCCTTCTCCGATCCATCCAATCCGTAACCGAAGCAACCCAATCGTACCTCACTCATGGACGGATACGGATGGAGAATATGACATTCCGCGATGAGCAGGTCGGTTTGGAAACCAACCCGATCCACCCAAAAGACCGATCCGCGGACAGCCCTAAATTCTACAGCATATATAGTTAGTGTGTATATATGTAGATGTGTATCTCTATAAAGAACACCAGCCCATGATTGGAGAATCCATTGCATCAACAGACAACTATGAAGGAATCTCCAGCTTTATCTCTCCTAGTCCTCCTCTTCCTCCCTCTGTTAGCCTCATGTGTTGAAAGACAGGTTTTTTCTTTCACTGTGATACTTTTCTACATAATACTGTTATGATGATCCATTCTTAATACTAACATGTCAGTATTTCAAGTATTTCAAAATTGCAATGCGTTGTGCGATATAGAGAATGGTTTTGTGGCTGATACATACAAATTGTTAAGCGATGATTACAGGTGTATATAGTATATTTTGGAGAACACAGTGGAGAGAAAACGGAGAATGAAATTGAAGAAAACCATCACTCTTATCTATACTCTGTTAAGAAAACAGAGGAAGAAGCCAGAGCCTCTCTGCTTTATAGTTACAAGAAGAGTATCAATGGTTTCGCGGCATCGCTCACCCCAGATGAAGCCTCAAAACTCTCCGGTAACTTTAATGGATTCTCTTCGAAACTAAATACTACTATACTCTCAGATATGTTTGTCTCTTAATTATTTTGTATTTATTTTTTGGGTGTCCAGAATTGGAAGAAGTGGTATCAGTGTTTAGAAGCCACCCAACAAAGTACTCGTTGCAAACTACAAGATCATGGGAATTTGTAGGCTTAAAAGAAGAGGGAGAGCAATTGAACAATATTGTGAAGAAAGATGAACTGTTGTTAAAAGCCAGATATGGAAGAGATGTCATTGTTGGCCTCTTGGATAATGGTAAAGCAAACCTCTACTCAATTAGTGCATCAAACTCACATTTTTTAAGTACGTTTGATATTGGTATCAAGCACCCGTGATACATACGACCATCCAACAGTATTCCAAAAATATTGGTCGATACCTAATTACCACCATATTTTTTTTTAAAAAAAATTAAAGATTATACCAATATTTACTGTTTGATATCTTGACACGCATTTATCCGGGAAAAAATCTTTAACAACTATCAGCTTTTCCAGACCCAAATTCTTCTTGCAAATTAAGTTATTCTTTGTTTATAATGATTTCAAATGAATTTGGTTTATAATCACAAAAATGCAATTGTCCTATCATTTTGCGCAAAGAAATTATGTGGGTAAATCATTTATATTTATGGAGGAAATTTTAATATATCTATTTTGATATAGAATCTAGCAATTTATTTGTAAAAGGGAGCATAAGTAATAGTTTGACGAATGAATAATATGGGAATTTTCAGGTGTGTGGCCAGAATCAAGGAGCTTCAGTGATGAAGGAATGGGACCCATACCAAAGTCATGGAAAGGAATCTGCCAGAGTGGTGATGCTTTTAACTCGTCAAACTGTAATAAGTGAGTTCCCATTCCTATATCTATGTCACAATCTGAACTATACCTATGTATATAGTATATGTATTGTAGCCACATAATATGTTTATTTTCACAATTTTCACTCAATATATCACGTTTTCCATTCTTGCTAGAAGAGGAAATCACTGAAAACCATAAACAAAATTTATGCTCTATGAGCCAATTTAATGTCAGTCAGCAGCTTCTGGGATGGTTATTGGTGAGTTAGGTTTTCTATATGGATGTCCCAGTTTTAGTACTGTTGGAGAGAGGAGACTTTTAGCAAGAAACACCACTTGTTTTGTTCTGCAAAGAAACCCGAAATTTACCATATGAAACACCCAAGTTTTAACATAGAAATTTAGTTTTTTTTGGAGATAGTAGGAGGACGAAGGTAGAGATCTATAACTACTCTTTTACTCTCTTTCTCGTCAAGTTGGGTGATTCAACCATCAAGTAGAGGGACACCCGTTAGACTTGTTTAAAAGACTGCGAAAAATGGATACTAGTTTTTGAATGAGGCCAAGTTTGCCAATCAAGTGGGTTGATTTTATCAAATGAGGAGACTACTTGCTAAAATCAACCCATTTTAGAAAAATACTCCCTCTGTCCCAATTGCTTATCCCTTTTGGGGAAGTGGGTTTTTAAGGGATGTGAAAACTTTGTATTGTCTTTTCTGTTTTGCCCTTAAGTCTAGCCAATATTACTGTGGCCAATTTTGTGGGGCTAATTTTTTGTATGAAACTCAAAACATATGCAATATGGATCTTGTTGGTTAGATATCAATTACTCCCTCCGTCCCTTTTTAAGTGTGTTACCTCGTAATTCCAACTTATTTTCTCTCACATCAACTTTTACATCTACTTTTCACACTTACCCTTATCAATATAATAATACCCACTAACTTTTCAAAAAGGAATCTACTTTAAAGGGCAAAATAGGAAATGTATCCACTAACTTTTCAAAACACACACTTATTAAGGGACAGTCCAAAATGGAAATGTCTACACTTATTGAGGGACGGAGGGAGTAGTTTTATTATACAAAGTTTTCAAAATCATAATACCCGTTATAAAATAAAAGATAATGGAGAGGCTAATTAAGATGGAAAAAGTACTTTTTAAGGGTAAAAATGGAAAGTAACCTTGTATTGATGAATGTTTTTAAAAAGGGTAATTCTATTCACAACCCACTTTTTGCTAAATACAACCACAATTCAAGAGTGAATTGTGGTTGTATTTAGCAAAAAGTGGGTTGTGAATAGAATTACCCTTTTAGAAATGAGACAAATTTTTTGGGACATCCTAAAATGGAAAGAAAGACCAGCAATTTGAGACATATGGAGTATTGGTTTACCACAAATAGCATAGGAAGGAGAAGAAGAAGAAGAAAATGAGGGGCTTATTCCAAAAACTTTCTTTTTAATGATTATTAAAACTGTCTTTTTTTGCTTTTTGGGTTGATGTATTGTTAGAGAATGACATGTTTTGTAGAACGTGAAAAGACAGTTTGCAAAAAAAAATGAAATTTCTAGAAGAAGCCTTGAATTTAATGTTCTTCTTGGAAAAGGAGAAAGTCAATAGTACAATAAAAGTAATCTCATTTTGCAGTAGAGAGTAAGACAACAACATGGATAACAACAACATGTTTGAATTCAAGGTAACAACCAATTGGGCATTATTTTTTCGAGCAACATTACGGACATAGATGTTGGGACACCTATTAAGACATTGATGTGTCCAAACACGGCGGATTCACGTGAATCCTTTATGATATGTGTGGGATCCATACACTTACAGTTTTCCGTTTTTTAGGGGGGGAGAGAGAAAGAGCATTATTAAGTTGGACATGTTCCATAGAAACAAAGAAGGCATTTTATTTTACTTGGAGAGCAGCATCAGGGCCTGCCAAAGTGTCCTGGTATATTATTAGTTGGATTGGTTTGAGGACATGATATCCTCATAGCTTTGTCCATTTCATTCAAAACAAATGAAAATCATCTCTCACCACCCTTAGGTTTTATTGTTTTTCTGGATTTTTCCATTGCCACCATGTGAATTTCTCTGCATTTGAATCAGACCCTCAAATCATAGTCAGTAGGAGGAGTACTTATCAAGGTTTTGGAATTACCCAATAATTTATGGGACCACCACATACTACTTTATTTAGCGGCTATATATGGATTGGGGAGAAACTGAAATCATTTGTTTGTTTTAGTTCGCATTTGCAGAATTAATCGAGTTATATTTTCCTGCCTCGATCAATATATATGTTCTGAAGTTGATACTTATCTGTTTATTCTGCTTAACTATACCCTTGGTGTGATGACAAAGCTCTCAAAGGTAGGTTATTCAAAATGGATATCATCATTTTGTATAGCTAGTCTCATTATATAGCGTCCTACAAGATATCATATGAATTAGATGGTCGAAAAATTGGTCATCCAAACATCACGCTAAATGATTGATCAGCTCAATGATGTTGAATGCAATTTCAGGACATTTTATAGGCCCCAAACTCATTATCTTAATGCCATGGTTTTTATATAAATATTTATAATATCAGTAGTTCAAATTTGCGTCAAACTTTAATTTCCTTCCATGGTTGCACAACGTTTTGCCATTATTACTTTGTTTTAGAATATTTAACTTTAGACATCTATATAATTTGGAAGTAAACATTTGCATATTGCCATGATGAAAAGATAAATACAACAGATTTGGAGTCGCCACCGCCTAAATTACATGATGTACCCAAAACTTTTACGTAATTGAATTTTTTCTAAACACACCTACAATGATACACCAATATATTTTTGCAGTAAGCTAATCGGGGCTCGATACTACCTCAAAGGGTACGAGCAATACTATGGCCCTCTGAACACTTCCCAGGACTACCGATCCCCCCGTGACAAGGACGGCCATGGGACCCACACATCGTCCACGGTTGGTGGCCGTAGGGTCTACAATGCCTCTGCCCTGGGAGGATTTGCCCGTGGGATTGCCTCGGGTGGCGCACCGCTAGTTCATCTGGCAGTGTACAAGGTTTGTTGGCCTATCCCAGGAAAAGGAAAAGAGGAAGGAAACACATGCTTCACTGAGGACATGTTGGCGGCAATTGATGATGCCATTGGTGACGGAGTTCATGTGCTTAGCATATCAATTGGGACGTTTAAGCCTACCAATTATTCTGAGGATGGGATTGCAATTGGGGCTCTTCATGCGATTAAGAAAAATATTGTGGTTGCTTGTAGTGTCGGGAACAATGGGCCGGCCCCGTCGACGTTGTCCAACCCGGCCCCTTGGATCATCACTGTCGGTGCTAGCAGTGTGGACCGGGCTTTTGTCGCACCTCTTCACCTAGGCAATGGCATGAAAATTGAGGTAAGTTTTTGCAAATTAATACTCCATTTGTTTCATCAAAAATATTTATTGAGAATCGTATTACGATCTACACACAAAAAAAGTAGCTTCTCCAAAAAAAAGACCAAATGCAATGGACACAGACAAACAAGCACAGCTCCGGATAGCAATTTTAGAAAACTTTCTTCTTGTTTAGTTAATTACTACCAAGTAAAAATCCTGGTAGTTGCCCTAACAGGGGGTAGAGGCAGGGTGGTGGTTATAACGGTGGAGGGAGAGGAGATTGTAGTTTTTATAGAGGTAGTGTGGAAGGTTACAGTGGCAGCAAGGTCTTAAAAATTAGCGGTTACGTAACGTTTTTTGACCCTCCCGCTAACGTTATACCTCGGTATTCCAGTGAGATGAAAAGTCTCGTGCGTATCGGTTGGTGCCCGTTATGTAACTGGTTGATTCCGATTCACGGCCGTTACAGCTGATATTCAATCGTCGGTGGTCATTTAGGAAATTAAAATTTTACTTCGGTCAAAAATGATTTCTTAAAAATTCGCGATGGTTCGATACTACCAACATCGTTATGCGTCCCCAAAAAAGATAGTTTTTTACTTATTTTCGTTATTATTCAAAAATTTAGAGTTCTGATCATAATTTTTTACTTTTTCAATTCCTCTTGTCGAGACAAACCAATAATACACAAAAAATTGATGCAAAACTAACGAATTCGAAATAGTTCAAACAAGGACTAAAAAATAAAAAAAGTGACTTATTAGACCAAATCCGGCCCACATGTGCACACAGTGTGTGCCCAACCTCTAGTTTTAAGAAAATATTTTGCGGCATATATATTATATGTGTTGTTTTGTTATATCAAGCTGTTGGATTGCTTGATTGGTGGTTTTTAAATCTACAGGGGCAAACAGTAACTCCATACAAGCTGGAGGAGAAAATGTACCCACTAGTTTATGCAGCACAAGTTGTCTCTCCAGATGTGCCCAAAAGTTATATTGCTGGGTATTAATTATTTAATTTTCTTCCTGTCTAGTTTCAATAATTAGATATCTGTTTAGTCATAAATCGTCAATTTTGCAGGCAATGCCTTCCTGGTTCTCTTTCACCAGAGAAAACCAAAGGTAAGATTGTGATGTGCTTGAGAGGAAATGGAACTAGAGTGGGAAAAGGGGAGGAGGTGAAGAGGGCTGGTGGCATTGGTTTTGTTTTAGGAAATAGTCCGGCCAATGGAGCCGAGTTGGCATCGGATGCTCATCTTCTTCCGGCCACAGCCGTGAATTCAGACGACGCGATCAAAATTCTCAACTACATCAATTCGACAAAGAATCCAATGGCGTATATTTTTCCAGCAAAGACTGTATTAAATTGGAAACCAGCACCATTCATGGCCGCTTTCTCAAGCCAGGGTCCAAATGTAATTACCCCTGATATTCTCAAGGTATGGGTTTCTTGTATTTATATTTAAATTAAATCTAGAAAATCTTGAGTATCAGGTGATACGGAAAATGAAGTTGAGGGTGGGCCGTCCGTTAACGGACCAAACCATCCTCAACGTTTTTCCCAATTTAGGATTATTTCTCTGACATTGCGAATTGCCATCGCTTACATGGAGTAGCCCACATTTTTCAGTGACACGCTATTTAGGATAGCCACGCATGTATATTTCGTAAAACCTACCATTGCGGACATTACTAAATTAGATTCTTGCATTGATTTTCGTGTATTCGTGACACGATACCACCACGATTCAAGATTGTGATGTAGTACGCAGTATAAAACTTTGGTTAGTTTTGAGTCTTTGACCAACTTCGTTTCCTAGTTATTTTCTTTTTATTTTTGTTTTGGCTATCGCTTTACAGCCCGATATAACGGCGCCGGGGCTGAATATATTGGCGGCATGGAGTGAAGCATCATCCCCTACAAAGGTGGCTGCGGATCATAGAGTGGTTGAGTATAACATTCTTTCAGGTACTTCTATGTCTTGCCCACATGTGGGTGCTGCAGCTGCCCTTCTCAAAGCCATTCACCCTACTTGGACCAGTGCTGCCATCAGATCTGCTCTTATAACCTCAGGTACACAACTTGTGCGCACCCTTTCTATTTTTTTTTACGTGTACAGATTTTTTTTTGCTGTGGCGAAATCGCCCGATAATCGATCCTGTCACCCAAAAGTACAATCCACTAGTAATTTGTACTGAGACCAACCATTTATTATAAGACAAAATGGCACGGCCTTCGGTCTATACATCAAAGATCTAAATAAGAATTATTGTAACCCGTAATTTTAAGAAATTTTACTGTCGTATCGTTCAGGTCATTTTTTAAACAGCTTATGCTTGTGCATAGTTTCAATTACTTTTCTGTTCTCACTTTTCCATATTGTTCAGCATCAGCTCCAAAAACATAGTATGTGCCTAATGTTTGACAAATGTAAACTACAGCTGGGCTAAGTAACAACATGGGCAAGCCAATAACCGACGCTGCCGGCAACCCAGCGAACCCCTTCCAGTTTGGCTCCGGCCATTTACGACCGGCAAAAGCAGCGGATCCCGGCCTTGTCTACGACGCCTCTTACACCGACTACCTCCTTTTCCTCTGCAGCAATGGAGTCACAAATCTCGACCCATCATTCAAATGCCCAAAATCCCCACCCGCATCAAACAATCTCAATTACCCATCCCTAGCAATTTCCAAGCTTAATGGCACCGTGACCGTTAAGAGAACCGTGACCAATGTGGGCGGTGGCAGCAAGGGTGTATACTTCTCTTCCGTCAAACCACCAGAGGGGTTCTCCGTCAAGGTATGAACAGTTAATGTTATCTTGACAATGATGCTACACACGAAAAATCTTTGCACATAGACTTTGTTGTTCAGACCAGGACATAAATGTGTTCCGAACTGTTCAATACTCTTGAGCTCACAAAAAACGAGAAGCTCATGTGCATCGGACAGTACATGACACATTTTGTTGGGGTTTATTATCCTTTCCTTTTCCTTACTTATCGGGAATTCTTTTTTTTTTTTTTTTTGAACCTCAGGTGCAGCCGCCAATTTTGTTCTTCAACCATGTAGGCCAGAAGAAGAGCTTCACCATAACTGTAAGGGCAAAAGCAGAGGCTGCAGAAACCATTGGGAAAAATGGGCATGCTTTTGGATGGTACACTTTGAATGATGGGGTCCATGTTGTCCGGAGTCCCATGGCTGTATCTTTGGCTTGATTGTGCTAGCAATTTTCCTTGTTAATTTTTACTCTTTTTTTTTTGGTTCTCTTTATTTTCTCTAATTTTTAGTACAAGTAAGAACATCACATTTTATAAGGAAAAAGTATAGCAAAGCTGCAAAAGTAATGGATGTCTTGAATGGAAATTAACGGCCCATTCCAATACGAGTTTCATGTACTTATTTACCAGGGAGGATAACTCAAAGATTATTCACCTTTCAGGATCATCTCCTGCTGAAACCATCTTTCTGCCCTTCATACATGAGCGGCCCCGCTGTCTCCCGGCCGCACTCGTCTCACCTCCATACCCCGTCCCATTCACCATCGCCAACCGCAATCGCCTTTGCCAACTCAAATCCCTCCTAATTCCAGTGCCGAGGACCAGTCATATGTTGGGATGTTCCAGTGGCCATTGTTTGCAGCCAGTGGTGGATCTAAAAATTCTTTATAGCCGGGGCATATTTATTCATAACCTTGAAAAAAGAAAAAAAATAGCCATAAATCCAACATACCAACGCAGCATAAGGACAATGAAAAGAACTTTTGAGCAAAATTTCATTTCTTTTAATATTCATTTAACAAAAGGATGCCGATTAACAAAAAGGACAAAATACATGCACTATCTTCTTATTTTAAGCAAAAGGACAATTTCTGTACAAAAAACGTCACTCTCCTTCCCCCTTGCCCCCGACTAAATCACCATCGCCATAGCTCTAATCCAATCGCTCTTCCCTTTCAAGTGAAACTAACGCAGCGGAATTCACGAGAAACTAGTTAGCGTACTAGTCCAAACGAGATAGGTTTTCGAATCCACGAGATGTTTTTGAATCCACAAGATGTTCTTGAATCCACAAGAGAAAGAGAGAAAATTCTCAAAGCTTGTTGATTAATTGGAAGATACTTGAATGATAGAGATTACAACTCTATTTATAAGCAAAGAAATTCTAACTTACGTAAAAAATCAAATAAGGCTAGTTTTTTGCTAATCAAGAAATTACGAAGAAAGTAAATAGAAATAGAAGCCTAACCAAATTTGTTACCTAAAATGTCATAAAATCATGCCAAAACAAGCGACATTAAATAAAGGAAGATTCTTAAAATAAAATCGTGCTTCTTATAGACCAAAAATCCTAACGATATAGGAAACAAAAATAAAGAAGAATGATATTTCTAAAGCTAAAAAGAAAATTCCTACTCGAGCTCTATTCTTCTTTTTCATCAAAACTATGCGAGTTACTCCCGTGTTGTGCACGTTTGGTTTAACCCGTCGGTTGTAAATTTCAGTCATTAATACATTACATAAAGAGAGGGATTGTGCTAGTATTTACAGGTCGAAAACTTGTTCGCTGAATAATGGTAGCAATTACAAATCCAAAAGATCACTGCCACAACATTGGTAGCAATTTCGTTTAGAAATTCGTTTGCATTCAAAATGTTTCACTTCACTGGTCTAGTCATTTTTTTTTTGTCAGACGTTGTTGTGGCCCGAGCATTACCTCCATGCCTGAGATTTCTTCAGCGTTTGCTAACCTCAGGTTTTGAGCAGGTGAACTTGTCGCATAGCTTTCTGTTTGGGCTTTTCTAGCCATGGTGTCTAGCGCCAGAGTTGGTAGGTTCTTCCATTGACTTGTCTGCAGCTGGTCCATGAAAGATGGATGTGATATTGAACTTGTACTGGTTATCAATAACATAAACAAGAGGAAAGTGAATTTTCGCTACTTCTTAACTAACCATGAAATAAAAGAACTTAACGGACAATGATAAGATAAATATCATAACAACAACAAATATGTCTGTTGTAGGTTTATGTAACGCCCCGATTTTTCGGACACGTTAATTAATCAAATATTAAAATAATAAAAATGATTAAAACATAAACTTCATAATTAATTAACAAAAGTACAGTCTGATCATCACAACCACAAAATATTAAGTTTGAGTCTTATCAGATTACAACATTACTTCTTAAAATAGATCAGAGCTCTAATTAAAGTACGGGTTCCAAGCTTCCTCCTCCGTCTCGACTCCTATCTCCTCCGTCTGGTGGTACTGCTCGCCACCGTCTGTCTCATCACCTGGCATGAAATGCCAGGGGCCAACAATAGCACCATGAGAGAATGACTCTCAATAGATAATCTCAACCCTTCTAATCTATAATTTACACATAACAGATATAACAGTTCAAATATACGAATGACAGTAAATATCAATCAAGTCATTTTCTTTTACTAGTTCACCCTACGTGAATTCTAAGGTTCTCCTCCTATGAGGTACCTTTCCTCCCATAAACTCCATCTATGATCGTCCCATGGTCTAACACCCCTCTTGTTCGTCCTGCACCGGGGTCCCCAAATGAATCTACCTAAGTTAGGTACCTAGCATGTTTCATTTGTGACCATAACAAGAGGTAAAGGTAGCCACCAATGTCAACCATGTCGTGTCATAACAGAATTTCGATCACACAACGTTTTAGAGTCCCGTCGGCCGCCCTTAGCCAAGGGTCCGCTAGGCTGCTCCAAAACAACGCATATGGGTTCCCCTCAGGCCGCTCCATTCCATTCATAGGAGTCTTGGTAGGCTGCCCACAACGATTCGGGTCCCCTCAGGCCGCTCTTACCCCAAGAGTCCTGGTAGGCCGCCCTTCCTTTCCATCTCTTTATTATTAATCCAGTTATCCTATTAACATCTAATTCATTTTCCAACCACGAGATTCACCCAAGCCTAATGTCCAATATAACAGTTGATTAACCAAACACATGTACAGGATCATAAATTAAATCAAAAGAACATCATAACATGACAATAATCCATTCATTCCATGATTCAATTTAAAGTCTTACAGTAATCACATAATCACATAAGTCTAAGGGTCCAATTCTATAATTTATAGAAGTCTAGGGATCATCTTGTAAATTCCCAAAACTATAGGGGTCTAAGTATAATTTAGCAAACTTGCGGGTGATTCTCACATTTAGAGATCTAACGGGTCAAAGTGCAATATCAACTTATTGGGTCAAATATGCTAAAAATGGTGTGCAAGGGCAATTTCGTAAATTAACTAAGTCTAAGGGCATTTTTGTAATTTATGCTTCCAAGGGTCATTCCGTAATACTATGAAAGTTTGGTGTCAAAAATACCGTTCTATAAATTTTAACGTAAAAACCGTGATTTAACTATGTCTAGGGTCTAATTGGTAAATCTACCAAGTTTAGGGTCAAAATCGTATTCTTTCCAAATTTAGGAGCTAAACTACTGAGTTATCAAATTCTAGGGGCAAATCTATAATTTATAAAATTATAGGGTTAATGTATAAATAGAAGGTAGTCCATGATGTAATTTTGTAAAATCTAAGGTCATTTAATAATTTTTATAGAATCACTAAGGGTAAGATAGTAATTCTAGAAAAATTAATTTTTCTAAGAAACAAGTTTTTCCAATATATTAATATATCTATACATTCTGATTTTTATATATTAACATTATACTATGATTTTATTAAACAAAATCTATACTAGAAATGCTAGTTTAAATTAAAGAGTATTATATTTTTTACTAATAACATGTCAAGTGTATAGCTTATAAAAACACATAAAAAATTATAGTATTAAAAATATAATTTCACCAAATATAATAGTACAAGTTTACATTTTAATAGTTAACTAGATAGATTTATTCTTTTTAAATAACTCATTTTCTTTCAATGCATGCAAGTTCTATATTTCTCTTCTTATAAAATATTAATCATGTAAAAAGTGTTAACATTTTATTTCAAGCACTATCTCCGTCCTTTTTTAAATGTGTTACCTGGGAATTCCAACTATTTTTCTCTCACAACAACTTTTACAATTTTTACATCTACTTTTCATTATTTACCCTTATCAATATAATAATATCCACTAACTTTTTAAAAAGGAATCTACTTTTAAGGGCAAAATAGGAAATGTACCCACTAACTTTTCAAAACACACACTTATTAAGGGACATCCCAAAATGGAAATGTACACACTATAAAAGGGACGGAGGGAGTATTAAAAATAAATCAGAAATAATCTTTTCCAAAAACATATGTTAAATATTCTTTTATAATAGAAGAAACAATTTTGCATACCATTTAATCTCTATCTCTACCAAAACAAATCCTATTTTCTACAATAAAATCAAACTGTTATAATCTTTTCGTTTACTGCCTAATCGATACTAAACAAAAGTAAAATACTATCAAGTCAGTGGTTATCAGCATAAATAATAGCAAACCGATATCACAAATAATATCAGAATGATCATCTACAACAATAAGAATATCAAATAAGTAGTCGGGCCCATAAATAATATCAGTTTGGTTGTTCTGGCAGCAAACTCAAATTTGAGTTGCAGTTTCTTCGTTCGGGCTCGTTTCAAGCCCTAAAACTTACTCTAAACTACTTAGGAAAAGAAGTAGGAGGGTTACCTACCTTTGATTTTGAGGGAGGAGAGAGAATTTAAAATGTGGTGGGTTTTGGTTGGAGGTTAAAGATGAAATTGGTGCTTTCGATTGGAGCTAGTGGGATGGAATTGGTGGTTGGTATGGGTACCTAGGTGATGGAATAGGAGATAGGTATCACGAATTTTGAATTTTAGATGTAGTGTGGAGCTTTCAAGTGAAATATGGAAACTCAAGTTGTACTCTCTCTCTAAACCTCCATAGTCATTTTCTCATAAGAACTCTAAGCTCTCTCTACTTTCTGTTTCTGAAAGTTACAGGCGAAATGAGGGACGAAATGGGAGAATAAAAAGGGGTGGAGAGGGTTCTTGCATGTACATCCATTGGCTAAGTTGACAAGTGTATTTTCTTTTGTAAGGAGAGAAGAGTGATGGGAGAGAGAGAAGAGAGAGGCTGCAACTTCTGGACTTTCAGCAGAGATAAGAGTCTAGTCCCATCAAGGAGAGAGGTGGTTTATGGTTTTGCAAATCCATAGT
>JAXBDA010004842.1:0-27032 GCA_036023075.1 Gaultheria prostrata
TTTTTCACGAGCCGAACTCGAGCTCACTTGTCTAGGCTCGAATCGAACCCGAGCCGAACTCATACCTTACCGAACTGATCCCGAACCTCATAGGGTTCGGCTCGATTCGGCTCGTTTACAGCCCTATGTGTAACTGATGCTCATGTCCACTTGAGTGTGTGTGTAAATGTGTTTGTGTATCCTTTAACTTTTGTGTATTCAGTGTAAATCGATTTTTTTTGGTTACTCATGATGATGAATCAAATTTGAGGTATTTTATGGTTGGATGCAGTCAATAAACGTCTCTATCTCTCATTGTGTGGCCATCGAGAGAGATCTTAGAGCATCTCCACTCCTTACCCAAATCCTTCGCCAAATTTAAATTTGAGGTAAAAAACACCAAGAACCCCCCACCTCCACTCTTTCACTAAATCCTTCACGAAATTTGGTTATACTCAAATATTTCACCAAATTTGCTCATTACCAAATCTAGAACCAAATTTTCAAGGCTCGTTTTTTTTGCACTTTTATTTACCCTTTTGTCATTCAATGCTGTAGATTAAATCTCCACCGTACAATTTGAGTAAGGGTTGGAATGAGTCATATCAAAAAGGTTTGTGTTCAAGAAGGTTTGTGATTTATGCAGAAATCACATCCAAGACATGATAGTATAGCCCAAAATCAAATGTAACACACAGGCAAAACAGCCTTTCAGTGAAACGGAAGTTATGTGTTCTGTAATGGTTGTCTGTAGTTTTGAGATTAAGTAGAGTTATCTTGGTGCTCAGTTAGAATGCATAGTTCACTAATATAGCTTAGATTTGTTCATTTTGCTGGCTAGCATGGTTTTTTTTTACTTAAAACACATATTTTATGGTAATAACTGTAAACGTGGTTGGCATCTCAAGGCATCTCAAGTTGAGAAGGCATCTGCGAATACTGGCTCTAACATCTCTCCCTTTCAGCTGATCTTGTCTCTTCCGATCCCCCTTGTTAATTATGTGGATTTTTCCCGCCATAAAAAGAAAGCCAGGTCTAAGAAAGGTAATCAAAGGAAACTTTTATGGACAAAAAATCCTTTGAAAGCTGCCTTCGTTACTAGGTCGTTAAGCCGGGATCGTAAAGAGAAGTTGAGGTCTTCTAAATCGGACTCAAAGATTGGTTGTTTCGATGGAACTTTTCTTTCGAATCAAGAGGAAGCTAGTAGCGACATTCGTAAGAGGTATTCGATGCTTATCAAGGAAGCCCTTAAGAATATGGAGATGGGTGCTTTGTATGGCGTAAAATATTTTGGAAGGGATAGCTATAATATTACGAAATTTTTAGAAGCTTGGGGAATTGATATTTCTGAAATGGAAATTAAAGCTATTGAAGATTTGGAGGTTAGTTCATCCGTTTCTGTGGAGTTCTAATTTTTCCCTCGTCAGTGTTGATTGGAGGTTTCGGCGCTTTGGGTTTTTTTTTGCCTCCTTGGCTGGGTTTGGATGCTTCGGGTCTTGCTTGCTCTTGGGTGGTTTAGGGGGAGGTATCCCTAGGGTTTTTCCTTTGTAAGCTGCTGTTTTTTGGGATGTTTTTGTGGCCATCTCAGTGTTGTTTTCTTGTTCTGGAGTTTAGGTCGTCTTGGGTGGTTGTCCGGTTCCTTGTTTTGGCTAATATCTTACCATCCTTGTCGAGTCTTGTTATTTTCCCTTTTGGGTCTTTGGCGTTTTCAGTCTAGACCCTTTTAATCTTTGTTATTTGTTTTCAAAGATTAATAAATTTTTTGCTTATCAAAAACTGTAAACGTTGTTATCGGTAGAAGATCATTTTATCAGCGTGGGGCTTGCTATATTTTCCACTACTCGTGCATGCAATATTCTCAGATCATTTTCATTGATTTGTGGCTTTGTGCTGCCCAATTTGTTGGGTCCCTAACTTTTCTTCCTTGATTGATACTACTGTTCCCAAATTGTATTTGTAGTTCTACTTGAAGTGCTTGTTATTTGAGATTGTGTTGCAGCCTCAATACGGACATGCCTGGGTATAGGTGATTGTAGTTCTTTCCATACTATTGTTATGACATCTCTTTTAATGGTCTGGATGTTTGGATGTACTTTTACCGGTGAGCATTCAAACATCCGGATCATTGATATACAGTCTCAACCCCACCATCGGAACATAGAAGTACACGTTACACCCTCCACATTCAACAAACTCAACCTTTTCTTGTTTGCGATTTCAGGGCTCATGATTCAATTCATGGATCTTAGAGTTCATGTTGATGGTTTTTCTGCTCACAACTTTTGTTGTCAAGTCCACCACTGCAGTTGGCAATCGCGCCTTGCTCTCGCCTCCTGAACGTGGTTGTAAATCCTTCCCCACCCGGTGATGTCGATTCCACCAAGAATTAATGAGTTTGAGTTAGTATGACTCCGGAATAAAAGCAATAATGGCTCCTTTTATTCATGGAGTAAATAATAAAAATGAAATTTATGCAGGAATCACATCCAAAATAGCTTTTCAGTGAAACAGAAGTTGTATGTTCTTGTATTACTTATCTAGAGATTTTGGATTAAGTGGAGTTATCTTGGTGCTCAATTTGTACGCATTCTTACTGATATTGCTAACATCTATTCATTTTGCTGGCTAGTATGGTTTCTTCTTAAACACATAAAGTTTAGAAATAGACCTAAACGTGATTATCGTTAGAAGATCATTTTATTAGTCCAGGGCTTGCTATATTTTTCGCGATACGTAACGTACGTGCATGCAATATTCTCAGTTCTCATGGTCCGGAGTACAGAAATGATGAAATATATCATCCCAAAGCTTGCAGTGAAGGTGGATCAAACACACTGACCTTCATATCCCCCAGGATGTGACTATTTTTGCAGAATGTCTGTGCCCAGAAGATGTCCAAAAAGTAATGCAAAAAGAAATTTCACTCTTTTTAAAATTGAGTGCCAAACACGTGTTTGGAGCGTATCCTTAACCAGGGAGTGTTTGACAATGATATGTTGCACTCGACGAAGTGTCTGTGCTACGTAGTTAAGAACCAGTACGACTCGATTTGAAATGATCGCTATCTTTCTCAAACGGGGTCCTTCGTATTTCACAAAATGAAGTAGTGAAAAACAACCAAAATGGTAACACCTTGACAATAACAATGCTAAGGCCATCGAATTTAGACCACTTCTACGAAGGAAAAAGGTCAAGATTAGGTTAATTGAGCATTTTTTTTTTCTTCTCATATATTCCACTCCGTTTTCAACGTAGATCCATTGCTACGGATTTAGAGAGACAAAATTGTCAACAATGCTAATGAGTCCTTCCTAAGGTCTCGGGTTCGATCGAAACTTCTTAGGTGCTATTAACTCCTTTAAGACTAAGTCCATACGGAACATTGCTCCAGCACGTACTCAAACCTCCCGTCCACCTACCCAAACATAGCGGCCATGAACCCGAAACTTGAGGCCACATACTCGTACCAGCAGAAAATATGAATTGCGGTCGCATATTCAAATCTTGCAGCCACAAACTCAAACCAAACCTTGCGGCACCTATGAATTGCTTCGGGTGGTAATACACGATCTATCTATAGTCAAATCGTCATCACATTTGAGAGCATGTTATGTACAACAAAATTAGCCACCCCAACCACCATCCCGTAAACTCAAGATCACCATCTTCCCTATCAAGTGATAACGCCGCATCCCAAAGACGCAACAAAAAAAAAGAAAAAGAAGGAAAAAAAACTTATTGGCAGACAGCGCTACAGGAAGAGACTGTTCGCCACTTTTCTTCTGGCCTACGCGGGAGCAGTAGGCTATTTGTGTTTGCGCTATCTTAGACGAAAAAGCTATTGTGATGAAATCTCCTTGCACGTAACGTTTGATGATACAAATGAAATTCTCATATTCCAAAGGTAGTAAAATTCATGATAAACCAAAATAAAATTCAATTTGGAAAATGTAGTCTAAAACTGCATATGATGAGTGCGCGAGTCTAGCTAATAACTCTAGCCCAATGCACCAAGCTAGTGTAGTTACTTCTGGTACCAAAACCAAGCACATGAACCAAAACTACATATGGAAACACCCCATGTGATTAGTCCAACTTCCACAGGTGATCCTTCAGCCCTCCACGAGTCGAGTTTGGATCCGACATCGTTGCTGAACGGCTTTTCTAATTTTGTTTTGTTTTTTTTTTTTTTTGAAATTTTGGACCGGTAGTGTCCACTCCCTGTGCCTCTATACTTGTACTTATCTTTTGGGAGTTAAATATATTGGATTACGTTTCCACAAAAAAATAAAATAAAATAAAAATTAGCAGCTCAAACAAAATGAAGCACCACATGATGGTCACCGAAACTCCCAACCATCCTCATGCATGTCACCTCTTCCCTCCCATTATATATAGTCTCTCTTAACTGAACACACAACTCATTCAACACCCTCTATCTCTGCAGGACAAATTTAGGGCCTGAGGATTCTATATATTCATGGATCTCAAGTTCGTGTTGATGCTTTTTTTGCTCACGATAACTTGTACTGTCCACTCCCAAATTGCCGTCCATTACCACACCGCTGAAGTTGGCACTCCTCCTGACCGCGGTTATGTATTTGCTGCACCTGATCCCGACAACATGGGATATCATGTCGCTGCCAAGAAGCCCCTTATGGCCAGCCCCAGCCCGATGATCCCCACTGTTGTGGAGGGCATGATTTCTACTTCTTCCCCACCGATTCTCCCTACTTCTTCCCCACCCGATGATCTCGATTCCACAGTGAATTAAAATCACTAAAGTTACCTTTTCCAGAAACAGGAGAGGAAGTTTATTCAGGAATCACATCCAAGGCGTAACAATAAAGCCCAATGAAGAATGTAATACATAGACAAAATAGCCTTTCGGTGGAACGAGAGTTGTCTTTGTACTCATCAATAAATTTTAGAATAAACTGAGTAAACTCTATGCTTTCTAGTGTGTGCATTCCTCAATATTATGCCTAACATATGTGTTTCTTTCTTTGGGCGACTAACAGACTTCAAACGTGGTTATGATTAGTAAACATGATTACTTGCACACCAAACTGACGATGCTCTTGGCCCCCGACATTTGAATACTATTTTCGATGCCTTCAAATTTATGTTTTTAGGTCTATAACAAAACGATTGTCTTTCGTTACTCATGATGAAGTAAACTTGAGGTATTTTGGCTTGGATTCAATCAATAAATGTCTCTATCTCTCATTGTGTGGTCAACGAGAGAGATCTTATGCAATTGTAAACTTCGAGAAAAATACCCTAACGTAAATGAGGTTAGTTATTTCTAACAAATAAAAAGCAGAACAAATGCTTCAAAAAATGATGATGCCCAATTGGTTTACCAAAAACATAAGAATTCAACTCCTCTGAATATATTTGCTCTAGGAATCTGCAATCTCTTCCTCTTTTCAACCGCGCTTTAGTTTGTTTTTCTGTTTGGAATAAGATCTCCACCGCCTTAGTTGCCATTGCCGCCGGTCCTCTCTTGTCTCGATTGTGCCACCCATCCGCCCATGCATCTGAGATTTCTGCATCTTTTTTGCGGTTGTAGTCATTCCGTGCATGCCTCTGGCCTTAGTTTGTCCGATCGGCGCTGTTTTGTGCCATCTCAAGTCGCCGGGTTTGCACTATTGGTGCCCGTCACTGATTTGGTTTTGCCTTTTTGGGCCAGATCTCCTCAACCATCGCTTGGGTGATTGTGTTCCGTTGTTTGAGGGACCCCTCCCTCACGCCAGTGTGTGTCTGCGAGGGAGGTCTGGGCTGCCATGAAGGCCTCCCTAGTTCTTGGTAGAGCCGTCGTAAAGGCCTTGTGGCGGTGCCATTTTGGCTGTATCTTTGGATGGGTGCTCTTTGCCGGGGTATTTTTTTGCCGGATTTTGTTAGAGCCGCCGTGAAGGCCTTGTGGTGATGCTTGTAGACACCCTAAATTAGTTCGGTAGTTATTTTAAGCTCTGCTACGTGCAAGATACTGATGACGAATATGATATCGTATGCTTTGATGAGGATGCTCTTGAACTATACGGAACATGGCCGTCGGTTTACAACAGTTATTTCCAGCAAGATGTGGACAGCAAAGCCAAGGCAGTTACGTTTATGTGCTGGCAGGTTCTGGGCAAAGCCAGCACAGCCCTAAGGCAGTTGGGGGTGTCAACTGCAGGTCATGGGCAGTTACCATGATCTCCTGTATGCATTTATTCCCGTTTTTCTGATTGTAAGCCAGTTTTGGCATAGCATTTTCGAGTCTAAGGCAGAGGCATGTTCTGTCTAGTGCTCTAAGGTGTTTTCCATGTATTGTTGGTGCAATAAAGGTTGGGACGGTTCCCGTAATCATTGTGTGCTTGCTAGACGTTTTAGGGAATGAAGAATGTCGTAGAATTAGGGAGGGAAGTGACGCATGACACTTAAAACATGTTTTAGTCGTAGTCAACTCTGATAAATTGTTGTTGGGTCTGCTTTCACCCCACTTTTGATAAACCAAACTTTCTTATTTTGGGTTCCACCATAATTTTAGTACTCTTAAAACCCTTTTTATGGGTATATAATATGTCTAAATCCAACCAATTTGAAATGAGGGAGATGCGAGCATTATACCAAAATCATTCATTTTCCGATCCACTGAGGGTAAAATCATCATCTATTTAATCGTACAAATTATTTTGGATCCAAACTAATTGGGTTAGAAAGTAAACTTAACAAGCTTTCCAATAGTTCAAACTGCGTCAAAATTGGAGTTCGATAGTGCCTAGAGCAAGCCCGCGAAGCTCCTGTGTTGTCTGGAAGAATCGGCCGCGAAATCAATGCGCTGGCTGCAAAATCAGCTCTCAGCGAATCAGAAGTTTTTGTGAGTGTTGGGTTTCATCCCAACTCTTCCTATCCGGTCGCCCAACTTGTTGTGCACGAACAAAACACAGTTGGGAAGAGTTCTTATGGGGAATTAACTCTATTTTCAGACTTAATTAATTCCCTCATAATTATCTCTAACCCTAGCTTCAATCCCTATAAATAGGACCCTCCCTATGAAGTTGATGATAAGATTTTCTACTCCTCTTCTATGTTATAGCCACTCTTCATATCATCTTTTACACACATAGCCTAGCAACACACAACACGTCAGTTTCGAGTGATGCCCGTAGTTTAACAATTTTTGAGAATGAAAAACACCAAGAGAGTAGCCAAAACCTTCACTCCCAAAGGAGTTTATATTGTTCATCGGAGTTTCATGCCTTTAATCAATAATGGTTGTGCAAATCAAGCCTTGATTGTATAATCAAACAATTAAGGTATTGTGGTGGAGATTTTGCACAGTCTCTCGACTAACCGTATTGCTTTGTTTACGTTTTTAGGTATAGATCAAAACAATTTTCTTTCGTTACTCATGATGAATTAAATTTGAGGTATTTTTGCTTGGATTCAATCAATAAATGCCTCTATCTCTCATTGTGTGGTCAACGAGAGAGATCTTATGCACTTGTAAACTTCGAGAAAAATACCCTAACGTAAATGAGGTTAGTTATTTCTAACAAATAAAAAGCAGAACAAATGCTTCAGAAAATTATGATGCCCAATTTGTTTACTAAAAACATAAGAATTCGACTTTGAATATATTTGCTCTAGGAATCAGTAATCTCTACCTCTTTTCAACCGGGTAAGGCTTAAATTTCTCCGCCCAACTTTTTCTCTCTCTAAACAACTTGGCCCTTGAATTCCATAGAAGGGAAGGGGCCGGCGACCTTGGCCCTTGAATTCCACCCCCTCCCACCCCCCCGCGCGCGCACGCATGTACCTGTGTCCCTGTTCCATCTCAGGTCACTGGGTTTCCGTTGTTGGTGCCCGTCACTGATCTGGTTTTGCCTTTTTTGGCCAGATCTGTTCAACCATCGCTTGGGTGGTTGTGTTCCGTTGTTTGAGGGACCCCTCCCTCACGCTAGTGTGTGTATACAAGGGAGGTCTGGGCTGCCATGAAGGTCTCCCCAGTTCTTGGATGAGCCGTCGTGAAGACCTTGTGGCGGTGCTATTTTAGTCGTATCCTTGGATGGGTGTTCCTTGGCTGGTTTTTTTTTGGGCTGGATTTTGTTAGAGACGCCGTGAAGGCCTTGTGGTGGTGGTGTTGTTCTATACAATCAACAACAAATCCTCCCGCTTGTACCTGTGCCGTTTCAGTTGTCACACAATCAACAACAAATCCTCTGGCCAGTACCTCTGCCGTTCTCCGTTGCCGAGCAGTGTTTTCCATGTTTTTAAAATGGGTTTTTAGTGGGTTAATGGTTTTTCAAAGGTTTTTCTGGAAAAAAAATAAAAATTGGTTTCTATTCGGAATCCACTGTTGTTCTTTCGCATAACTAGTTGTGTTTGCAGGTTGAGCATAGGATGGGAGTAAGGGTATTATTGTGTTTATTCGAGCAGAGGACAGAAGTAAGGATATTGTTGTGTTTTGTTGGACGTTGTTTCATAAAGGGAGGGCAGCAGTATCCTTCGTATTCAGTTGTGGCGGTTGCATATTTGTAGTTCATTTTATTGTTTTGTTAGTTTCTGTTATTAATTTCGTCGTTGTATTCTGTTCTATAGGCCTGATGCCATCTCGTGACACGTTAGCCTCGTTCTGGTCTTTGCTCGTCGGCGGCGTTTTTTTTTATATAACGGCAATAATACCGTGTAATGACGTTATTAATAATATTTCTATTTCTTGACCTAAAAAAAAATTATAAAAATCCTCAGAATGGGACCATTGCAACAAATTAGAGGGCTTACTCCTACTATTTTGACTAACAGCCACAGAAAAAAAAAAAAACCCTTGTGGCTAGTTAAATTTTTTCCATTTTAGGACATCGAAATTAGTCGAGGTACTTTAAGCTGTTCTATAGGCCTGATCCCATCTCGTGAAAGGTTAGCCTCGTTCTGGTCTTCGCCCGTTGGCGGCGTCTTTTTTTATGTATCGGCAATAATGCCGTGTATTGACGTTATTAATAATATTTCTATCTCGACCTAAAAAAAAATTAAAAAATCCTCTGAATGGGACCATCACAACAAATTAGAGGGCTTAGGGCATCCACAGTGGGCTCTCTAAAAATGGCTCCTAAGTTGACTCTTAAGGTGTACACATAAGCCAAATTGGGGTCCATTTTTCACTCCTAGAGCTTTCTAAAATTAGAGAGCATATGTGCACTCAATGGGCTAGTAAGAGCATTCTATGTTTTGTAAAAAAAATAATAGAAAAAAGTGTGGGTCCCTTAAATTGATAAGTCAAGAAGGATTAAAAGGCTCGAGTCTCACTTGGAGCTAGCTACAAGGGTACCTAAATTTAGCTAATGGGTTAAGAGTCATGCTTAGGAGCCACTCTTGGGAGGTTGTATTGAGAGTCCATTGAAGACCAAAATTGATCAAATGGTTTGCTAGATTTTAGGAGCCACACATAGGAGCTATTTTGATAGTCCATTATTGATGCCCTTACTCCTACTATTTTTGACTAACAGCCATAGAAAAAAAAAAGGAAAAAAAAAACACCCTTGTGGCTAGTGAAATTTTTTCCATTTGAGGACATCGAAATTAGTTGAGGTACTTTAAGCTGACCCAGATGCATAATGACAAAAATATTAGCATTTCAAAATTCTCTATTTTTACAAATAGAAACCCCATCCGACCAAGATTTGCAAGCAAGGGTGTGTATTGTAAAAGGAGGACCTCAGAACATAGGGAAATGAAAAGGAAGAAAAGGAAACATATTTTCCCTTGTTTGGTTCGGGAGGAAATTGGGAAAAAAATAATCAAACAAAGAATCAAGCACATCAAGTTTTTCTCCACACTTTTCCTTCCTTTTTCCTTTCTTTTCCTCAAGTTCCAAAAGAGTGTAAGTTAGGTTGTTTGGAACCCTGTTTGCCTGTTTGACACTTGCGCAAAGGAAAAGAAAAAGAAAAAGAAAATAATAAGGAAAGAAAGTGTGAAAGAAAATGTAAGAGAAAATGTGCAAGTGTTAGTTTAGTGGTATAATTTATTTTCCTATTTTTCTCTTACTCTCGTTCCAAGCCAAACAATTGAACAAGTTGACACTTGAAATTTTTATTTCTTATCCATTTCTTTTCTCTATGTGCAAAACAAAGCCTAAACGGCCCAAAATGAAGGGTTTTGCAAGATAGTAAAACAAAAAAGGGAGGAAAAAAAGAAGTCGTAATTTCGCTTATTTATTTATCTTTATTCAATTTTTTCTCGTATTTGTTACTTTATCGTTAAATTTATTTGGATTATTGATTTTTCTCGACGAGAGAAATCAGACAAGTAGAAAATCGTGATTCAAACTCAAATTTTCTTGAATAAAAAAGTAAATTTAGCTTTTTGACTGATTTTTGTCTTTATTAAAAAAATTAATTTTGAATCATAATTTTTTAAATTTTTCGATTCCTCAGAAAAATTTATAATTCACAAAAATTAGATGCAAACTATGAAATGAGAGAAAATTTTGAATAAAGAAGAAAGAAAAATAAGCCAAGTGACTCAAAACAGCATAGAAGGAAAATGAAGGGTTTGTTTTGATTTCTTCGTAGCTAACTCTCCCTCCTTCGGAAACCCCACATCTCTCTCTCTCTCTCTCTCTCTCTCTCTCTCCGGCTTCGATGTTGTCAGGTAATCCAATTCCTCCGATTTCGATTTTTTTCTTTCGTCATTCGCACATATATTTACATTCACATATGCATCAATAGAAGCCTTCCATCACGATCACGAGTATCAGCTAATTCCCTAACTCGTTCTTCCCGATTTTTCTCTCCCTGGCGGAGAAACTGTTCTAATTTGCAATGCATGAGCGTTTTGTCTATTAAATTGAGCACTGGATTCAGTGTTTTGTTTGGAGAAATTGGCGCAATTGCGCTTGATTAGGTTTTAAGAACTCTCCTTGATCTTGTTGACATACTGTTGTAGGTACCTAAAAACGTCACCTTGAATCTGCTCAAAATGGTTTCTGTCATGGATGAGAGCATGTGAAGTTGAATGTTCAGATCAAAGATTTTAATAATCCTATTATCCTTTGTTTGATTTTCAAAAACTTGAGTGGATACCAAACCAAACATAGCCTTAACTCCCTATTTGTTGGGGTCGGATTTATGAATCTGTTTTTTTCTATTGAGCTATGTCAAAGGCATCCTGTTCCACGATATAAAAAAGTCCAAGATCCTATTGAACTACTGCCTCTAATTAGGGTTGAATTGGGGATGAACATGGATTGGTCTGGTGGTAAAGCAAGAACCCGTTATCCAAACGGGTTCTTGCATATTAGAGATACTCATAGAACTGAATCAATTCACAACATTGGACTACGGTTCGGTTCCGGTTTGGAATCATAGTTTATTTTAAATTGATATGTCATGTTCCAAACTATTCAAGGCACTCATGAATTACATATTAAATTCATTTCAGAATTATTTTTGAACCAGCTCCATTGTAGTTTGCAATTACAAACCATCAATATCATATATGGCTGAGTCTGTTTTCCTGGGGTGTTCCCCATTGAAATTATCATTTTATAGGATTGAATTTATAGTTATACTTATAAAGTTATAAACTTTTATTGCGGTTTGGATCGGTTTGTATCCGAAGCCATTAGCATAAATCTTTAACCAAGACCAAACGATGCCACTAAAAAAACGAATCAAACTACAAGGTTTGGATTGGTTTGGACTAGATTCGTGGTTCCATAGTTTTTTTTTGCTCATCCCTACGGCTAAATGTCAATTGTGGTCTACCCTGCATTAACCATATCTTTTCCTGAATACCGTATCACGTATCATAAATACGATAACCATAATTAATGTACAATTAACAAGTATTTAAACCTAATAACACCAACAAACTTATTTTTTAAGTTGCAAAATTTCAAGTCTCTCAACTGGGAATATCAGATTGAGGTTTCCTGTTACCTTAGTCAAGGACGGAAAAGAAAATCCCTAATAATATTCTCCCAAAACACGATCGAAGTATGGTTTTTCTTCTATTCAAGCCCTGCATTGAGGTTAGATATCTTTCAAATGGTTTCAATGTCGCTCAAACGACTTATTAAAGCATTTGAGGTTCACTTCTTACAATAATGTTTGAATTTCTAGCATTAAGTAATCATAGGATACGTACTGAATCGGGATACACATATGTATCATAGGATATGCCATTGGATCATAGGATTTTTATACAAAAAAGGATACGGGATGAGATACCTATCGTTTTCCTAAGGAAACGATATGAATCGTAGGATACTTATGCCGTATCATAGGATTTTTACAATGGGTGCTACCCCTATAATTCCATGAATGGTCTCGTTTATCGTTTTGGCCCACGAAGTTGAGTGGATAATCTCAATATTTTGGTTGGGTGGCAAAAGTTATTCTTACTTTGTTAACTAAAAGAAGAAAGAAGTTTTATGGGGATTGTGCTGCCTCTTTCCTGCAATTCTAGTGCTATTCAACATCAGTTTTTTACCCCTTGGTTTTACTTGTAGATTGGTAACGAAGAGAACAAGACCGGGAAGACTGACAGTATTATAGTGTTTGCTCCTGCACCAAAAAGTAATCGCTATATTTGTGGAAATGGATGAGGATGCTTTCAAATGGAAGTCATTTCATGGATGAGGAGTGACTCGGTGAGAAAAACAGGTGTGGATTTTGGCCTGCGGAAAGTCATGCAAATGTATCAAGTAGTCTAGCCTTAGATCTAATTGTGTTCAGGATCCCATTTGTATTTATGATGAACTGATGGAAGTGATGTTGAGTTTGCTCGAGTTATCTGCTTGAAGTTGCGCATAGTTTTTCAGGTATAAGTTGTTAATCTTGTGCTTCCACTTGGTGACTTAGAAAGTTCATAACTTTACATTCATAATCTATTCTAATATAGAAAGGGGGAGCAATAGTTTGGTGTCACCTAAAAAATGAAGCTGTATGGATTTTCTACCCTATTTAAAAATTGAATTTTACACTACCCTCAACTCTGTAGATAATAAAAATATAGGGGCGCCACAGTAAAATCACCTTGATAACTGCCATACCCACGTTTAGATACTCCCCTTTCCCTGTCAACTACCCCGTTTCTTCACTTTTCCCAGGTTTTTTAGTTTTCAAAAAAAAAAAAAAAAATTAGACAAAGGATTTGTCCGGCAATCAGAGAAGGAGAAATGAGAGATTTCTCTTTTTGTTTGGACTTCACACTTTTCAAAGTTTCCAAAGCGGTAATAGGTTTGTACCTTCCATTTGTTTTATTCACCGTAACAGGTTTCTACCTTCATGTATTTTGTTGTACCACCATATATACTATTCATTATTTTCTGCTGTTTGGATTTCCTTTACTTGGAAGAATATGTGTACTCACTGTACTAAGCACCGAAAAACATAGAATTTTTTAATGTTAGGATTCGCTTTGATTGGTAGAGACGGTATTGATGTGTGGGATGTTTAAAAGTTTTTCAATACAATGAATTAGAAAATACACAGGATCAAACGATAATTCAGATACTTTTGTGAATACTACTTTTTGGTCAAAGTTCGACATGCACACGCATTGCGTGTGCCCCGGCCTCTAGTACCAATTAAGGACAGTATGTATAGCGTGATTTGTAACTTCGCTGAGAAGAGGATTTTGTGAGGTGGTATTTTTTCGGTCACGATTCATTATCTTTGCGGGTAAAAAACCTAGACTGATTTATAGCTTTATTTTGTGGGAGTATTGTTGTGTTGCCTCTATCTTTTGATGGTGCATTTCCTCAACTTAGATTTTGTTGCGACAGATTGAGTAACTTCAGATGGCCCAACAGATGGCTGATTTGAAGTTTAGTGGATATGGGCTGCCTAATAATGAAACTGGTTTGGCCAATCAAGATAAGCAACCCACATTGCTTGTGGCTGCAAAGAAGATCCCACTGAGAGATCTGCAGAATGAAATTAGAATTACAGGGCCCACATCTACGGAAAGCTCTTTGTTCCAAAAGGAGAGTGGACCCCTGATCGAGGCTTCTAAGTCTTGTGGTACCAAAAGACCTGCACCTGAATGTCTGGTGAGCCCACCCCACCTCCAGTCTTCAACAACTAATGCTGCTAATGGGCATCTTGTGTATGTCCGTAGAAGACCTGACTTAGAACCAGCTAAAAACAACATTTCTGATAACACTAGCAATATTGCCAACGTTCCTCAAGGAGAAAGAAAACTTGGTGGCCGCGATGAGATAACAGAACAAAAATCCGATGTGAAGAACCCTAAGGTTTGTGTTCAAGAAGATGCCCCTATCACAGGAGCTTCTTTGATGTGCTTCTCATCTGGAAGGCTTTCAGTTTCTCCCTCAGATTCTAATCATCTTTCCTTTTCTTCTGTCATCCCTCCATTGAACTATCCACAGCAAATGCATAGTCAGCACTGGGAAGAGCGATATTTCCATTTGCAGGACTTGTTAAAGGCGTTGGATCAGTCAAATCAACAAGATTATGTGCAGAGTATGTGGAATTTTATTAAGTCGCTTTAGAATGCTCTCTCTTTTATAGACGTGGTTCTAGTATGAATACATTTAGTATATTCCTGTGATTCCTGTATTGCTGATGTGCTTTGTGTTTTATCATCAGTGCTTCGATCACTCTCGTCACTTGACCTTAGCAAATATGCGGTTGAACTTGAAAAGAGATCAATTCAACTTTCTTTGGAGGAAGGTAATATAATAGATTCAACTTCTAATGTTTAAATTTCAGCCTTTTGTCGAAGTTATCTTGCTTCAGTTGTAACATAGTTGAGTCCTCCTGCTAATTTTAGAATGTAATGAAGCAAGAAATGCTTGAGTTCTGAACTTTATTATTTTTCTCAATTCTTCAGCAAAAGAGATACAAAGGGTTCGGCTTTTCGATGTCCTGGGAAAATATCCAAAGATTTCTGGAGCGCCCTTTTCTTAACAAGCGCAGTTGGAGAACTAATAGGATGTAATGAACCTAGGGTTCATTGTGCTCTGGACCCAAGAGCATCATGTCTCTCTTTTTCTCTAGACTTCTGCATTTGCCGTCCTTCAACTAGCTCGCTGTTATTCCCTGTAAAACTTGTCGGGTACCTGTTTCTGTTGTACTTCTTATCAACGGTAAAACCTGTTGATAATTGCGCATATGCTGTAATATATTAACCCTGGATCATTTTGTGCTGTAATTATTCTTGCCTATATGTAGGTTCTTAAAACTTGTGCCTTCTTTCCTTCCTGGTCAAGTTTCATAATTTGGAGTCAGTGACGAAAATGAAGACCGGATGTGAAGAAATTATGTTTGAAAAGCCATCTTTTATGGTATGTACAATTTGCAAAATACGAAACAATTGGTGAGCACTGTATTTTTGGAATTCATTGGAATGGTAGCTATGATTTTGCCTGGTGGTCTCAGAAGTCAGAATCTCTTCCATATAATTCCTTCTGCTGCTGTGCCTGTGTTCTTTTGGTCTTACTTCTGCCTTTGTTTCTCAAGCATTTGAACATCAGTTGTTATTTGGATCAGTATTGAACATCTGGTATGTACAATGTGTTTTGGGCTAGTACACGTTCACTGTTAGGTTGTCCAGAGAATGAATCCTAATTTGGACCCTCAGTTCGAATCGAAACCCCTAGGCAGCTAGCCTTAAAATGATATGGCCTGCGCTTGATTGGACCAGGGAGGTAATTAGTCGATGTCGTAAGTTGGCTCGGACACCCCTGATTGTCAAACCAACAAAAAATAAAAGAAGCTAGGCTTGCCATGTTACTGTATAGGATTTCTCTCAAGAATAGTTTTGAGTGGTGAGTGGGGCTGGGTTTAATAACGCTGGTTCACTGATGGTGGTTATGTGCACCAACCAAATTTACATTTTCATCTCTCCGATTCCATATTGACCATCCAATATTCAGTAGGCAAATTGAAAGAGAAAAGACAAGAAGGGAAATTGGTTTGGCGGGAAATATTAGAGAGAAGTAGTTAGTTTTCAATTACTTTGTTTGGCTTAGCAAGTAAAATGAAAGGAGAATAAATTTCTCTTGGGTTTCCTAAAAAAGATCAAACAAATGGAAATTGCCAAATTAATGGTTGTGCGAAAGTCGCGTTGTATTGTTATCTTCTTCGCAATCACAAGTATTTGATGTCGGGTTCATAATTAAATATGTAAATTTTACATTGTGTGATTGAGAAGGAGTCAGAGCGATAAGTGGCCATGCCCAAGGACTACCCAGTTGAAGCCGTACAGTCCTCATAGGTTTCTTGGCACTTCCCTTCATAACCATTTCCTTCTCCTTTCCAAACGGACCCTTAGTCCTCTAAATGAAGAGGAATCCTAATGTACAAAAGGGAGCCACAAAAATCTGGACAGAAAGTGTCTGAACCGTCCAATGCACGCGAGTATCACACTGTTTATGTGAGATCTATACACATCGAATGGTTCCGGACACAATCTCGATCGGCACACTTCCGTGTCCTGACCATTTTTTTTCCCTACATCCCCATCATATCCCATCTGATGCTCAGCCATGCTGTACAATATCCGACGGTTGAGGTCATCAAACCCTTCTGATTCCCTCATTGACACATACACCCAATAACTCCCCAACTTAGTTTACAAGATAAAGATGCATAACTGAAAATAACTACCCAATTTCAAAGTGCCCTCTCTCTCTCTCTCTCTCTCTCTCTCTCTCTCTCTCGGAGTGGTAACCGCTTGTCTCGGCCACTTCAAAACTCCCCATGACCCCACTGTTCAACTTTTTTCGCCCAATCTGCATTTTTCATCCCAAAAGCCCAAAAAACCAGCGAGATGACTAACCAAGAAAAAGATATCAACACTGAAATCAACACCGCCGCCGCCTATCTTCAACTCTCTGTTCCATCACCCCAAGAAATCTTCTCCTCCTCGGGCGGGGGCGGCGGTGACGACTGTTTCCTCCGTAACCCCATCGAGTACCACCAAAAACCCAGAAAGAAACGGACCAAACTGATCAGAATTGAAAACCCAATTGGGATTAATTCGAGTAGTACTAGTACTACAACTAATGGGTTCAGATTTGAAAACCCAATGGGTTTGAATTCAAGTAGTAGGGGTGTTGTTGCAGTCAAGAAGCGTAAGTATGAAGGGAAAAAACCAGACCCGAGTGCTCCGAAGATTACGCGGCCGTGCAGTGAGTGTGGAAAGAAATTTTGGTCGTGGAAGGCTCTTTTCGGGCACATGCGGTGCCACCCAGAACGCAAGTGGCGGGGAATTAACCCTCCGCCGAATTTCCGGCGGCCAGGAAATGATGATGGTGTCATGGTTGAAACAGAATGGACAGAGGAGGAGCATGAGGTTGCTGCCTGTTTGTTAATGTTGGCTAATTCCCCAAGTGCTTTTGAGAACAAGGATCTTAATCATGGGACGCTGGAAAATGAAAGTGTGGTGGTTCGGGATGTGGTGACACACGGTGGTGGTAGCGGCAGCGGCGGTGGTGGGAATGGTGATTGTGGGTTTGAGTGTTCGAGTTGTAAGAAAGTGTTCGGGTCCCATCAGGCGTTGGGAGGGCACAGGGCTACTCACAAGAATGTCAAGGGTTGTTTCGCGATCACAAGGAGTGATTGTGAAGAAGTAGTTATAGAAGATGATCACAACACTGTTGATGCAGCAAATGTGGATTGTAATGCAAATGGAGGGTTAGGGGAAGGCATGGTTTTGGGAGGGCACAAGTGCAGCATTTGTTCTAGGGTTTTCGCGACGGGTCAAGCCCTAGGAGGGCACAAGAGGTGCCATTGGGAGAAAGAGGATTATGATCATGAACCCTCATCATTGTCAGTAACACAAGGGGGATTCAACTTTAACCCTTTTGGTGGAGAAAGGCAAAGTTGTGGTTTGGACTTGAATTTGCCTGCTCCTGTCGAACCTGATTTTTCATCGTCGTTGTCTTATTCTTCGTCGTCGGGACTGGCTTTGGATTTAAGGTTGGGACTCTGAGGAAAATTTGTTAGGTAGGACTTTAGTTGGTGTTTTTTTTTCTTAATTTGCTACTGCTACATGGTAATGCTTTTGTATGTTAGCTCCATAATTGGGAGAAAGCAGCATTTGTAATTCTTGGAAATACTTTAGGAAACTGTACTGCTCTTGTAGTAAATACTTCTCCACACTAATAAATAGGTAAGGTGTTATATTTATTGAATCTTTCCATTTTGTTGTTCTCATTGTCCTTTTGCTCCCTTCATCTGTCTGTTACTTTTTAAGTCTCTTAAATGGGCACACAGACCATTTGCTGGGCATGAGGTGTTTCTGTATTGGCTTGCATATGCTTGCGTATATACGGATGGAAACGGGGTGCCAGGGGCGGACCCATGTTGTGGCAAGGGGGTCAACTGATCCGTTGGATTGAAATTTCCTACTGCTGTGTATATATATTTTTGGACATTTTGGTAATTTTGCCCCATATCCTATACATTATTTTCTATATTTTGCCCCAAGTAATATGAAATAGTTGCTACCTTGCCCAAATGATTCTTACGGATCACCCCGGATCTTTTGGTTTAGTATTACATTGGACATACCGTAGAAACTTGACCTCTCCGATGGTAAATCCTGCGTCCGCCCCTGCTGGGTGCTGTAGGGTAGTGCGGCATGTGAACTGTTGAATGTGTTTTTAGCGGTACTGATTTTCGTCTCAGCACTTTGCAGATCCGAGTTGTCCATTGCCAATATGAAATCCAAGCTGTTGATCAATGGTTTGAATGCCGCCCTACAGCACCACTGATACTATACAGATATGAGTCTGTCTGTAGATTGGAATTTCACAATGGCATGTGATTTGTATGGTTGTCCTGAATCCTGATAGATTGGAACGATTGTAATGCATATGGCCTCATGGATGTTGAACTGCCAAAAAACATAGACCTAACAAAGTAGCAGTACAATTGAGGGGTTTTGATGCCAGAAAGTGGGCAAATCTGTTTAAACCATTTCTGAAGGAGGCAGTCTCGTAACACAAAAAAATCACATATGTCAAATGGTACAAACTCGTGGTTTAACAGTGGGATCCATCGATAACAAGCTACAAATCCTTTCCAGCACTGATTTCCAGAACAGTTTTCGATGTGTCAAGTGTTTTACTGTCGGAAAATCCAGACAAGAGCTTGCTTTCTAGGTAGGATTGCAACTGGCCTTGGTATCTTCTTCCAGGTTAGCCTTACTTCGCATACGTAGAGATCCCGAAAAGGGGATATATATCGTTTCCACTTGAACGATAGCTCATTGTTTAGTCTTCGAACGGTGACAAGAAAATGGGTTCAATCCAAGCTCCTTGATACAGGAAAAACAGCATGATCTGCCAATTTAAAGAAGAACACTGAACTTCTTTACTTGGAAGATCCACTGCAGATATGCATTGCTAGTGCTAATGTTGAACAATTGCAACAATTGACTCTCCAGAAAGAAACAACAATAGCAAAAAAAAGCCTGCTTTAGTGATTAACAAATAACAAACAACCATTCTCCCTATTTCATTAATTGAATGGCGATCTTCATTTCAATACATAAGATTGCAACAATGCACATCATCTTTATTTATGGTCACTGGTCAACTCCACAAAACAGAAATACTTTCTTCCTGGTGTATAGATAATGACCATGTTGACCTATTATCTTGGCATGGTATCAAGCACAAGTAAAGAGACCAATATAAATAGTTACATCTCGACTCCTAACATTCTCATCTATTAACGACATAGCGCCATTAGAACAGCACAAACTCCTTATAATTGTTGGAAATCCAGTCTTCAAAATATTGATGATGATGGCGTCGTCTCTTCTACTCCAATCTGCTCTGCAAAAAACAATTTGAGATGCGTAGTAACTACGCTTTCCTAAACACAGTATTTGTCCCCACCAAATGTTGTGCACCGGGTTACAGCAAATCTGCCTTCAAGATACAACGAAACCGAACTCGAAGTTCTTTCTGTCTGCGTTTGCACAAACGAAAACAGACAGAATATCCGCTATGTGAAAATAAGAAAATCAAGAACCACTGTGTTTTGTTTCTTGCAAGGCAACAAAGCACAGAATAAGCGCTCTATTTTATTTGGACAGGAGAGGACGAATTTGTGAGAGTTCAAACTGATCGGAAAAAGTTGGATTGCAAATGGTTGCACTAGGCCTATTTATAGGCCTTACCTGTACAGATGAAATACCCCCGCAAAATGGACGCAACTTTTCAGCAAAGGAATTATACCCCTTCATTTGGAGGCAAGGATGGAGCCAGAGGGGGGCTAGTAGGGGCGGTTGCCCCTGCAAGAACGAAAAAAACCTCTAGTTTTATATAGGAAGAAAAAATATTTCCTATGAATTATATAGGCTCGCCCCTGCAAAATACTTTGAAAAAAAAATTCGCCCCTGCATAGTAAAATTCCTGGCTCCATCCCTGTTTGGAGGCACCTCTTTAAAGAGGTTTCATCCGGCACCCTTACAGTGGGTTTAAGAATTCATGGGCAAGGGTCACGTCTCTTTACAATAATAAAGGAATAGGCACCCTTTAGGTTCCATCCAATCAACACATCTATCAGTGTAGAACCAACAAACACAACTCTTAGCATAATAAAGAAACTGAGAGTCACATCTCTCCACAAAATAACCAACACAACTCTTAGGCTAAAAACTAAAAGTTGCAACTCTCCACAAATAAAATAGACTAAATATAGGAACAGGAATATTTTAAAAACACCCAAAAATAAAAGCTTATTTATTTTGAAAAAACCCAACAACAATTCCCGTAATGGAAGACATGGACACGTATTCATCACAACCTGCTCACGCCTTCATAGAAGCAGTGTACCAAAAGTTACCGTGCGGGTGGAGGGAGTTGATAGGACTGGTTGTCGTTGTGCCTCGGGTGAAGTGGAGATTGATGGTGCAAAGGCTGCTGCGGACCGCGAGGATGATGAGCATGATTTCTGGGATGAACTCTAGGCTCCTTGGGTTTCTCATTGCTTGCAACAAGATGTTGCAGTGTCTCCACTACTTATTTCATTGATGGCCACATCTTTTGTTCAGGTTCAATGAATTTTAGGGCTAACTGAGCTATTTGAAGAGCGGCTTTGGAGGGATATTTTCCTCCCAACTGGGAGTCCATTATGTGCTTCAACTTCCTCCTGTCATATAAATGTGGTTTGATCCAATCAACCAGATTTAGTTTCCCACTTGGACGGTTTTGATCAATTGCTTTTAGCCCTGTTAGCATCTTAACCAACACCACACCAAAACCATACACGTCGTCACATACAAATGCCCTGATTAACAAGCCGAGTAATGCTAGTATGGATGACACTGAAATTATGTGGGTTTAGTTCAAGAAGTTTGAAGAATGAGAACTTCAAAGCTAGACTCTGATAATTGCTACCATTCACTATTTCTTCCATTGACATGATAACTGCCAAGTAAAGAGGTTTTTTTCTTTGGGGTCGAATGTGTACAATTTTAATTGCTTCTGTACTTATTGTTTTCAAACACACAATGTGCTTCTGTGTGTGTGTGTGAAGATATTGCCAGTATCTTCCAGTTGCCCAAACCATGTCTCGCTCCGAGTAATAGTTAAATAGGTAACGGTCATGTTTGGCAGATATCATGCAGGGAGGCACATGATTGTAGTCTAACCTCTCTACCAAGCCTAAAAAATCTTTCCTTTTAAGCCTTCTAAGATATAGTAAGTGGTGAGTTCTTAGGTTCTCCCCTTATCGGGTTTGAGTTAGTATGTTTGTTGGCCTAGCCTATTAAGTTGTGAGAGTTTCTTATAGGCTTAGGTGCTTTTGTCTTGGATGGCATGGTCAGCCATCTTCTTGTTTGGCCCTGGAGGGCGTGTATCGAGCCCCTTTGTATATGTTTAGTTTTTGGTTAATACAATCTAAATTACCATAAATAAAAAAAAGAGAGAGAAATCCCAAGTCTACATACAATGCACCACACATACAGACCGGGCAAAGCCAACACCCATGAGAATCATAGATGCATATAGTAGTTTCTCTTACCTTGACACCACTCAAATCAAGATCCCAGCCCCGCCCTGCACGATGGTGTTATACATTTGTTTCTTACCTATTACTCTGTTAGTACTTTGTAGACTACATGATATTGGGACTTTTGCTCTATCTAATAGTAAAACATGAAAAAACCAAGTTAAGTGGTATAATTTCATGTGTTAGTGCACCACACTAGATATGGAACTATTAGGAAGGAGTCTTGGTTAAGAGAAAAACTTTTTTTATTTACAGATGTGGCGCAAAGGGGGGGTGTTTTGCGCCGCGTGGATCTTGGCCATTTATTTCGAGATCCAACGGCTTGGAGCGGTGCTCTCTCTCTCTCTCTCTCTCTCTCTCTCTCTCTCTCTCTCTCTCTCTCTCTCTCTCTCTCTCTCTCTCTCTCCTCCTTAAATGCATTTCAGATGTAAAAAAAAAACTGAGCACCGATCCGAGCCGTTGGATCTCGGAATGGACGGCCGAGATCCGCGCGGCGCAAACCCTCTGTTTGCACCGCGTTCGTGACAAAGTTTCTCTCCTTGGTTAATGATTATTTGTAACAAGTCATGACACAATAAAGCTATTTTACCGGGCACGAGTGCCTATGAACTATTGAAGCTCCAAAGATTTGATAGGATGGCTTTGTTGCTACTATTTTGAGATCACTAAATCCTAGATCCAAGAAAGGAGCACAGTCCTTACGTAACATAGGAGTGTATTATAGGCATGTGACTCATCTTGAAGCAACCATCGTAAAAACACATTCGATCTTATATGTAGTAATCTCAAAACTGCAACCAATTATTCAAATAACATGAGTGACTCGACGTGCCTAAAATATACATATAACTATGTCATGTAGATTCAAGTCTAGCACATGTAGTTAGTACATTTAGAAGATTCCCACGTATCATATAGGGGAGGTCTGCATTCAATAGATTCATTTGGTATGTGCATTAAGTTCCTTGTATTTAGTACTCGCTCTAGTCTACGAACTACAGTTTTGCACTTCCCTTGTTCCCACTTCTATTGCTCAAGACCGCTAATCATTTCAGAATGCCACATTCACATCTTTTCAGAGGAATGCTAATTAGAATATGAGTCATATGACCATGTTGACAAACCTTGAGCCTTTCATGCGCTTCACCAACAGTCCTCCATCTTTCTTTTTACGCCAGTTGTGACCATCTTTACGGAAAAATCGAAGAACCCTCTTGTTAAAAAGAATTAAAAAGAAAAAAATATGCACCTGTTGAAGAATCCAATCAGCAAAAGGAGAGACATTAGTCATACCATGCAGAAGACATGACACAGAGAGAGGCTTTGATGCAATTTTCACTAAGATCCAGCATATAAAGAATTTACTTGCTGGTTTTTGGAGGGGCCGATGGGTGGTCTTCCTTATAATTCTGTAAAATAAAGAGCACTTCTGCAGGCTTCAGCCAGTGGGTTTGAGCTTCTCGAACAAAATCATTCATAACAAAACCTGAAATGGAATTGGAAAGAGCCGTCATAAAATACTTCTTTTTGGCAACTTAATTCTTTTGTCAGCTGGTATCAGTAACAAGAGGCTATGACCAAGGTCTTATAGAATACTTTCCAAGGAATGAACAACATGGAGGTGGGAATAAGGTCAAAGCAACCTAGGTGTTTACAAAATAAACTCTCTTTATTTTATGTATACTACAAAATAAACTTGAATTGTGAAGAAAATCATAGAAATGGTGTTTGCAAATATGCAACGAGTAGAGCATAGGCAGTCAAAAAAAATTGGTCGTTCGTAAATCCTACACTAGATCTGACAAAGAAACAGATCTAAGGTTGCAATCAAGTTAATGGATTTGAAATGAGTGATTCAGACTAGAAATTTCTTTTTTTTGATTGTATTAGGAGACTTGAGGGAAAGGATAAAATGGAGGCATGAGAGTCAGAGATGCGTCCAGCTATAATAACAGGGCTACTGGCCCTTCCCCAAACTTCATGCAACCCTCCAGATATGTTTAATACATAAGAATTTTTACCTTTAAAGCACATTTGATTGGTAGGATTAGCCATGGGATTGGATTACATATCCCACATGACGGCATTCTTAGTGTTTGAAAAGACCAATTGGTGAAGGCATTACATACATATTGAACAACAAAGTCCCTCATAATCCGAAAAATCGCAATATAGTCAGTTCCGTTTATTCATAAGAATGGCCATGAACTTTTTGGTAAGTTCGATTTACCAGCCACGTGAGACAAAGACGGTTGAGAGTAAAGCACAAAATGAGCCCCACAATAACTCAAGAGCACGTAATTAAAATTGTTGACAAAATCAATCATATCTACCCCTATTTCCATCCCCAAAAATCTACTCCGAATTGTAATGCTACATTTGAACCTTTACACAATTAATTTAAGAATCAACTTCCCTTATAATCCGAAGAATCGCGATATAGTTAGTTGCTTTAATTCGTATATAAGATCCTCAACATTCCATGAAATCTTGTTCTACATTTGATTTCTCAATAAGGTGAGACGCACACGATTCCAAATTAGATAAGTTGACCAAATCAATCATACCTACCCAATTGTTTCCTTTTTTGATGTCTCAGAGTTCAGACCAACTTACACGCACCTCGACTAATCTGGGAGATCAATCCCACCATCTTACCTATAACCAACCCCAATTTCTATCACTAATAATCTACTCCAATTGTGGTTATTCAACAAATTCAAGTTCTAAAATTAACCGACGCAAAAGATATATAGTATATATACATATATAGCTGCAACTTCATAGACAAATAAAAAATCAAAGATAGCGTGAATGAAAAATGAAGAAACGGAGGTCTCAATACCACCTGACCGACTCCGTCATGTTTTGTGTTGTATGAAAATCAGAACTGGACTACTAACTGTAGCAGAAGCACTACTTACAGTTCTATTCTTTCATGTCGATTTCCGGAGACGTATCAACGCCTATGAAGCACGAAATGGATTATGGAGCTTCGAAAGTTAGCTTCCGGGACTACGTTCGCCGCTGGAAAAGGATTGAACGGCACCGCATTACACGAGTGCCGATGATCGGAAAATGTCAACTTCATCAACAAGAGAATCGCAAGAAAAAATTGAGAGAGAGACAGAGGGGAGTGGGCTGATTAACCGATTTATGTTTTTTAGGGTAAATTAAAGTATACCCCCCTAAACTATTACCCACTTCGTAGTTGCCCCCTTCATGTTTGAACTCAAACAATTTACCCCTTTCCATTTATTATCGAATGGCATAAACCCCTTCTGTCAACCGTCTGTTAGGGGATTTGGACGGGCTTTACCTATTGAGTAGCCCATGACAAGTTATGAATCTCTGGTTTTCTTGGGTAATGCACAGACCGGTCCACTTTTTCAATGGCATGCTCGGAAACCTCCAATTTTTTCGGGAAAAAGCACAGCCAACTCACCTACGGAAAACCCATCCCATGTGCAGCCGTCTCTCTCTTAATGGGATGGGTTTTCCGTAGGTGAGTTGGCTGTGCTTTTGCCCGAAAAAACTGGAGGTTTCTGTGCATGTCTTTGAAAAAGTGGACCGGCTTGTGCAGTACCCAAGAACGGGCTAAGTGAGTTGGGTTATAAATTTTGGGCTTTATTTTGTTTAAAATGCTTGTAATCAAACATCATTAAGACCAATTTTAGTACAAAGATGTTTCATAGCTCGAATAATAATAAAGCTGTTACTACGGAGTATTTTTTTTTTTAACCAAAAAATGGAGGGGGGGGCGGACGAGACTATATACACTACAACAAAAAGTTACTATGGCGACGAAAGCTGGCGAGGAAATTTGATTCCTCGCCAAATGGGTCTTTATGGCGAGGAAATCGATTTCGTCGGCAAAGAGTACATTATGTAGGGATGGCAATCTCGGCCAACCCACCCCTCCCCGAATGGGTAGGGGATTCGGGGATTTTTTCGGGGATCGGGTAGGGGATGGTATTGTCAGTCCCCTCCCTGATCCCCGCCCCTACCCGCATCCCCATTCACATATATATAATATTTTATATATGTATATTACTGTATATTATAAGTTTTTTTTTTTCGAAATAAGTTGTTAAAGTTAGGGGCTTAGCCACATAGGGTTACCATCTCGTCTCAAACTCTTCACAGCCGCCCCAATTTTGTTCTGGGTGTTTTTGTTTTCTGCCAAAAATCATATTTTTTCGTGGAGATTCATCAAATTTTCCAGCTGGGTCTTGGGGTTGTAATTAACTTGACTAGTGCTTAGTAAATGCTATTTAGTTTGGAAATATAATGGTATTAGTATAATTGTTGTTGAGTAGAAGACAACAGTCAACATCCAAATGTAATTTTTGGATCCCCGTATCCCCGTGGGGATCCCCGTTCCCCGCATTGGGGTCGGGGATGGAGGGTAAAAAAAAATCCCCAGTGGAGATTGGGGATGGGATGGGGATTGGTATGAGGGTGGGGATCGGGGATGGAGGTAGTGGTATCCACCCCCTCCCCTCCTCATTGCCATCCTTAACATTATGTCGACGAAATTATCTTTCCTCGCCCAAAAACTAAGATTTGGCGAGGAAATGTGAACATTTCCTCGCTAAAAAGCTACCATTTGGCGATGAAATTTGAATTTCCTCGCCAAACAAGAAAGATTGGCGACAAAATTACCTTTCCTCACCAAAAAGCTAAGATTGGCGACAAAATTATATTTCTTCGTCAAAAAGCTAAGATTTGGCAAGGAAATGGATATTTGACGACGAAATTATATTTCCTCGTCAAAAAGCTAAGATTTGGCGAGGAAATGCTAGTTTCCTCGCCAATTGTTCAGAATAGGCGAGGAAATTTTGTTTCGTCGCCAAATGTTAGTATTATGTGACGAAATATTTCCTCACCTTTTCTAGGGCTATTTTGATTTTGATATACATGTGTTGTATTGTCTCAATGGTAAGATATAATTAACAACTTTAGTACCTCACTAATATTATAAGAGATTATAAGCAAAATAAATTTTCACATTTTCTAGTAATGATAAAAATGAAACTATTTTTCTCTCTAGTTCTCCTCAAACGA
>JAXBDA010004843.1:0-27024 GCA_036023075.1 Gaultheria prostrata
ATCCAACACACTCACATGGTGTGTGGAGCCCACACTGCTCCACACACCATGTGAGTGTGTTGGATCCTAGTTGGACACTTTTGTTGTACATTTATCATTTTTGCCCTTGATTTTAAAGAAATATCACCTAAACACCTATACTATTTTTAAACTCATCAATTTAACCCCTACCGTCACCTTCCGTCTTAAAACTAATGGAATGGGTGACATGGACTACGTGTGACCTTTGGTGGGGTTATGTGGACAAAAGTTGAATGCATACCAGGCATATATTAAGGTTTCCCTCCCTCCAATCTAAGTTGAATACAAACAAAACCCTCTGGTTTTTAAAGTCAGAGCCAGAGTTACACCCCTTTGTATGCTCCCTATAATTTTCGGTATAAACGGCTCGACATTTTTTCCTGTAGCGACAATTAGCCACCTAGAAATATGCTCACAATCTTATGTTCTAACCCTCCATATCCCCACATTTTGATCAAGCTCAGCATTTTTCCACCACTTGATTGAACAATGACTTAATGTTGAAGTATTCAGCATATGATTCCAAGTAGGAAATGAACTACTCCCTCCATCCTAAAATTTTGATCCCTTATTGGGATTCAACCTTTTTAAGAGGAGATAATCATTACACTTTATAATATATGAACTTCCAAAAACCCCTCCATTTTGAATTATAATGATTACTTGTTAGACTCTAAAGCATTTTCCCCTCCCTTTTGTGTTTAAATAGTACATATGTTCATGTGACATTTCTTTAAGGTCAGGGGTGTCCGTGTAATTTTGGTGAAAGGTCATGGGTTATTTTAAAATTTTTGTATAAGTTTCCCCTAATACATGCTAGGTTTACATCCATGTGTAGTCCACGTCAACCATTCCTTTTGTTTTTAGACAAAGGGTGACAGCAGAAGTTAAATTGCTGAGTTTTTATACATGTGTTTATGTGATAGTTTGTTAATGTCAGGGTGTCAGAGTGATTTTGGTGAAAATTCAAGGGTAATTTTGAAATTTTCCCAGCTAGAAAAAGACTTCGATGATGAATGATGGGGATATCCCCTCACACGTATCAAAATTAGGCCTACTAACGAACCCAGCAGTTTGAGGCTCGGCTTGGCTAGACTCGACTTGTTTAGTAATTGGGTCGAGCTCGAACTCGAATTTTAGGCTGGTGTACTAAACGAACTGAGTTGCTTGCAAGCTGTTCGAACTTGATTTTCAGGCTTGGTTTGTTTACAGAGACTCTTTTAGTAATTAGTCGGGCTTAGTAAACAAGTCGAGCTCGAATACTCTAAAGCTCCACTCGGCTTGTATGCACCCCTAATCTAATGGATACAATTACTCTCTACATCAAACTTTTCATACAATATCTATTCGATTGTTGTCCTTTTCTTTTCCCTCTGAATCAAACTTTTCACACAGACAATTTCTTGCGCTTTTTTCTTCACCACACTCCACACTCCACACCCTGTCCATGTTTTGACAAAAAGGAACCCACCAAAACCTTCCATCAAACAAGCAAATAAAGACACGTAAATACAAGGCCCTGTAGAGAAAAAACAAGCCAAAGAATGGGGGGAAAGGAAAGGAAAGAGGTATGGGAAAGAAGCTTGATGCACTGTTGGGAAGAAGACATTTGAATACCTCAAAGCTTAAGGCTCTCATCAAACTCGCCATTTCCCGGCTCGCTGTCCTCAAGAACCAGCGCCGGGCACGCTGTTCTCTTGCCAGCTCTGATGTTGTTCAGCTACTCAGCCTCGGCCACCATGACCGTGCTCTTCTTCGGGTAACTCATTACTATTGTCGTTTTCGTTTTATTTTTCGTCAAGCAAGTTCTTGGAAACAAACAATTACTAGAAGGTAGAAAACAGTCATGATTCTATACGTTCCTACAAATTTGAGAACACAATCTGTAATTTCTGAAATTTAAATGGATACCAAGCCGCCATACAAGTTTTCATCTATCGTGTTCTGTTCTTGTTTCCCATGAAACGAGAAATGTTCAGCAAACTGTTCTAAAAATTCAAACTCTGGGAAATATTGTACCAAGTTAAGGCAATAGCCAATAGGAAACACGAATGTTTCGGCCTTTTTACCGTGTTCCATTCTGAGAATAAGAACAACGAAAATCGAAAACAATACAAAATAGACCTGCATGGTTTTTTAGTCAACTTGAGGTTTGAATTGGTGGTTCATTGACAGGTAGAGCAAGTTATCAAGGAGCAGAATGCGTTAGACGTGTTTGTCATGATCGAAGGCTATTGTCATTTGTTGGTGGAGAGGATCAAGCTCATTCAACAAGAAAGGTCAGTTTGGTAACCTCTTATGTTTCTTTCTCTAGTTTCTGGTTTACAGGATAAGGTTTTTGGTCATGTAGAGTGTGTCCTGAAGAGGTGAAGGAGGCGGTGTCGAGCTTGGTCTACGCAGCTACAAGATGTGGGGAGTTTCCAGAGCTTCAGGAGATGCGAGCGGTCTTCACATCTCGATTCGGGAAGGAGTTTGTGTCTTGTGCCATTGATTTAAGGAACAACTGTGGGGTGAATCCTAAGGTATATATTCAACAACCTGATATACAAGCTTTAAGTTCATTTTTGGGTAATGAAGAATGAGAAAAATGTGAATTTCATGGTGCTTGCAATTTGCGTGTGTAGATGATACAGAAGCTGTCAACTAGACCGCCAAATTTGGAAAACAAAATGCTGGTGCTTAAGGAAATTGCTTCTGAGAAGAAAATAGTTTTGCAGAATGAGGGAGACTCTTTAGCTGCGACGGAGGTATAATGATAATAATGTTTGGTTGTAGTTTTCCAAAATCACGTTTCGTAAAATGCGTTTCAGAAACTGATTTTTGAAACAATAGTAATCGCAGCAAGCGAATCTTATTGATTTTCTGGTGGAAATGTTTCTCGGAAATATGAAAACAACTTTTTGATGTCATGTTAACATTGGTTTCGAGAAAATTCCCCAAATAAGTCACGAACATGTTTCGTGGCTTCGAGAAAATGAAATCAGAGAAAACGTATTGTGAAAACTGCAACTAAAACAGGACAGATTAATAATTGCAGGAGAAATTCGTGGTGGAACAGAAGCAGAATCACCCAGAGTCGACAGCAATTTCAGGTGGATCTAAGCTTTGTGATGATATACATAATTTGCAAAATGAGGTTGAAGACATGGACTTGTCTGATTCACTGAAAGCAACAAGAAAATACAAGGATGTAGCTGATGCAGCAGAAGATGCTTTTATATCGGCAGCTTATGCTGCAGCAGCAGCAAGGGCAGCAGTGGAACTTTCTAGATCCAAATTGCACGACCCTGATGAACACAATAGTCCTGGCCCGGTATTTGACAAGAACAATTCGATGAAAATCAAATTTCAAAATACCAAGGAAAATCATTTGAGAAGAATTGAGGATCAAAATGGAGTTCTTGGATTTGAGAAGGTTCATCCTATTCAGAACTACCATTCTGAATCTGAAGATGAAATTCAGTGTGAAGCAAAGGATGAGGATTCCAAAGAGGGTAGACGTGTAGCTCATTCAAGGCCATCGGAAGTCATTGTTTTCGATGAGAGTGATGAGGACACAAGGAGCGAAAGAGGTGAAGTACCGATGTCAAGGACCCATGACATGTATGCTGATATCAAACACAGTGCATCTATGAATGAAGGTTTGGGTTCTGGAAAGGGTTACACGATTCAATATGAAGATCCATCCGAAAAGGATAGTGCAACTCTTCCTCGATCTCAAAAGAGATTTCCTTTAAGATCTCAAGCAGGGCTAAAAACAGAGTCAGCTATTGGAAATATCAAAGCACATACTAGTGAAGTGTCCAGGGTACAAAGCGGATATAATTTGAATGCAGGGAACAAACCGGTATCTGTGAGGACTAGACGAGCTCAAGGGTGATGAGAAGCACGATGTAATAGGAAGTGGCTGGGGCATAGGTCTTGTGTACACATCAACTTTCTGTATCTTTTGAACTATTGGTAGCGTACATGTAAAGTAGTTGTATGGTTTTGGATTTGTGACTGTTAGCTTTCAATTTTTTTTTTAATAATGAATCGACTGTACATGTTGAGGGTTCAATTTTTGTAGCTTTTAATAATGAAAAATGAAATCAGACCTATTAAGAAGAACAAAAGAAGTGAAAACAAATCATTCTGTACCAAGCGAGTTGGTACTCCTGATAAAAGACAGCAAATACAAGCTCCGGTTCGTTTTGAGGGCGTGAGTTAGACATCTGAAGGACAGTAGAGCAGATTGGAGAACCATGAAAACAAATGTCAACTAAGAAGAGGAATAGGGATTTCAAGCAAGATGACCATTTACAGCTTACACAATCAGTTCATTAGTAACCGCATTCCCGAACTGTAAGGCACTAAGGCATAACCGCATAACAGATAGGCTGATGTCATTTTAAATTCTCTATTTTCTTAGCATGTAAACTTGTTTTGTGCTTGCCTTCCCTTGAATTGTTCACTTTCACTAAATAACTGAGGAAAAGTGCAAGTTGCCTAAGCTTCCTTGATAAACTAAAACTCAAATGTTCGATTCCGAACAATGTCTGCACCCAGTTCCAACAGCATAAAAATGTCTAAATCACTGTACATACACAAGTGTACAGCAAGAAACACTATTAGACGGTAATTTTACGGGTATGTAGGAAGATAAACTCTCAACATACAGCACCAATGACATATGTACCAGATATTCCCTCTATGAAGCCACAAAGCGCTGAATTCGCCATGTCATGCTTTGCAGAACTGAACAGTCACTGCCCCCTAACTCGCTTCTTTCCATTTTGCAGCTGATCACAGAACGACTGCAAACTGACACCAACATCTTCATCGTACTCGATACCAAGTTCCTCCTGTGAAAAGCAAACACCCATTAAACGACAAAATTTGCAATTTACACAAGTATAATACATGGATATCAGAGTACCTTGAAATCTTTGAGGTTCTTAGGTGAGTTCTCAGTTATAGCATCCCATACATCCTTGAACATCCTTTTACGTCTTCTCCACTGATTTATCGTATCCGTATACCTTCCCTCCACAACTTTCCGCTCTTCTGGGCTTACGAGAGTTACTCCACCACGCATTTTAGTCAACTTTTCCTCCATTCTCTCAACCTGACACATAAGAAGTCCTAAGACGTAGTTCAAGTTCCCAAGCACAGAAATCTGTGATATCAGTCTGAAAAAATTGGCAGTCGTAATTAATTCATATACCTCCTTCCTCAGATTGGCTTGTTTGGCAAGTATCTGCTCAAAAGTTAAATTTGACTGCAAAGCTTTAATTTCTGCAACAAGAGAATATTTCATCAGCCAAATGAAAGAATTGTGTCATGCACACTTTTATCAAGTCGAAGTTCGTAAAATTATGTTTACGTACAAAAGATTAAGGTTATCACCCAAAAGGAAGAGAAAAAATGAACAATTAACATGCAAATTGTTATTCAATCAAGTCAATGTAGGAGGTTTAAAGGAAATAATACCTCCCTCAACCTCGCTTATAGCTTTCCTTTGTTCATTAAGTTGCTCTTGTAACTTAGTGTTTTCTTCCTTCATCTGATTGAGCTCTTCACTGTTTGGAATGTCAAACTGATCTTGTCTAGCGAGGTATATTTTCTGCTTACCATATTCCTTGAATGATATGCGCCCACTATCAGCTAGAGTATCCAGTGCCTTCTGTACTGCAGCTTTCTTAAGGTTGAACTTTTGAAGAGAATCAGCCACATTTTGAGAATTCAATGGTCTGTTTTGCTGTATAGAGAAGAATCATAGAATTATCAACGGGCATAAACTCAGACTCAAGGGATGACATCAAACAGCGAGGTATGAACTCAAGAAGCAATTTAGATCAGTGGCAGCAAAGTACTCAAAATTCAGAAATAGTCGAGCAAAATAATTCAGCAGCACATTCTATTCCATGGCAGCAAATAACGTTAGGGTTATCTTGAGAGAGTTAACTTCACATCAAAGAAGTTTACTCCTTGTTTTATCCAAGACAAGATATATAAAACCACACCAATCAGCAAAAAGTAGTTATAGTTATGCTTCCATGATCTTTTTCAGGAAACAAATTCCAATCTCCATACGTATGTGAAAACACTAACATCACCTTAAACACCGGTATCCGTAGTGACTGAAGTTGAAACACATAATCAGTTTCAGGAAGTATGAGCACTGCATTCAATTGACTAGTTTTAACTTGTCTAAGCAGTATCACATTGTTACCAACCTATAATGCCTACAGCCAAGTGAACAAACACTAGTAAAGAGTATAAAACTTTATGCGGAAAAAAAAAATGTAAAAAAGAACCTTTTATTTCATGCGCAAAGAAAAAAGATTATAAGAGTATAAAAGCTTAACATGTAGTTTGTCATTTGGGTTCTGAAAAATGAAAAGAACTGAATGCAATACCCAATTGAGGCTACTAAAAGTGGAGGGATGCTCTGGGTGAGGTTTTCATTTGCAAGAGAACAAACAACATATAAAAAGCATAGGAGCTAGGCTATGAGGCCAAGCAATCCACATTCCGCCAAAGTGAGCTTTGCCAACAAGGCAACAACAGCACACTGCTGAGCGACTGCCAAAAAAATAATATTGAGTGCAACAAGCTGAAGTTCGACCTAACATCAATTGGTCTTAGGATATAAGGCAAAAGCTTGGACCAACAATACGATACCAAAAAATTCACTTCCTTTTCTTTCTTCCTTACCCATTGTAGTCAACAAACATATGGAGCTTAAAATGCCCCATTAACCCAGAGGAATCACGAGAGCCACAAATAAAACTCGGATACCTATCACCATAAATTAGTCTAATGCCATGAGATTTCAAATTCTAGCCTGTTAGTGACTTGTGTGTACCTTGGACTAATCCTTACGGCCCTTCCAAAAATCGTTTCACATGCTTACATGAGGGGGTGAGGTGGCCCCAAGAGTTGCTTGATACCATTACTATTCATCCGGTGTGCGAGTGACAATTCATTCTATTATATAGCACGTATGCTTCAGAGCACTATTTTCAGCAAACCAAACACACTAAGAAATCAGAAACATAGCACAAATAAATAAACATGTATATATATCTCGAGAATAAAGCAATTTTAAGATGAAGGAATCACTGAATAATGGTTTCAAAGCAAGTAGCCAGACTTTAGGCCAATTAATTTGGGGCATATATACTATATAGATACACACATCGATGGTGAAAACCGAGAAAGAGAACATCTGTAATTTACGAATCAGGTGGAAAAAATTGTGTATTCGACAAACGATTTACCTCGTTCACGAAGTTGAGCACAATCCCTGTAAACGGAACAAAAAACAGTCCACAAGTGAGGATTTCATCATTTTTAATTTACAAATACGTGAACTATTCAACGACGGTCTATCAAATTTGGAATGTAGGATACTATATCCATTACTCGGAGATACAAGCTCTGAGAGATGTAGAGAGAGAGAGAGAGAGAGAGTTTCACCTTCGCTGTTGTCGGATTTGGGGGCCATTCGATTCGATTGGATTCGATCTGAGAAATGTAGAAGAAGATGAAGCTTATATTAAAGGCGGGAAATCTGAGGAAATTTGGTTGTGCGCGTCCAATTCCAAATGCCCATCAAAATCGCGTTTTCACATGGAGGGAGAGGTTAACGTACAAGGGAAGCTTCCGGCGGATAAAACGACAGCGTCTCATGGAGAAAGCGCCGTGGAGACCAAGCGGCTAACGGCCTGTTTGGATGACGTATTGGTTTTGGATGGATTAAATAGTAAAAGGGATAAAATAGTCGGGGTGATTAAATAAGAAGGGTAGACCCACATTTATGTGATAATTAAGAAGGGAATTAAACAGTCCATGGTTTGAACGTTGAATGATGGATATAAAAAAAGGGATAAAGAAGATCATGTCAAAAGACTTTTTTATCCTTGGTAATGCATATATAGAATTATTTGTATATATGATTATTTAAAACCCAAAATTAATTAATTTCATGTAATATTAAAAATCTGAGTTATAATACATAATTGTAATATTTATTTTATTAAAAAAACGAAAAATTATTTTTATTTTTAATTTGTAATCTTTATTTTAAATAATACACTAATTATAATTTCAAATTCTAAAGTATACATTTTTTTAAATTTTTTTGTATCGAATTAAAAATCTCTATTAATAGTTTAATTTGGCGTAAACAAAAATAAAAAATTATATGCGGAAGTACTTTATTTTTTTATCCAAAGGATATTGCATAGCAACTCTATAGGTCAACAATGTAAAATTCTAAAGTATAAAAAAAAAACAATGTAAAATTCTAAAGTTTAAAAAAAAACAATGTAAAATTCTAAAGTATAAATTTTTTTATTTTTTTGTATCGAATTAAAGATCTCTATTAGTAGTTTAATTTGGTGCAAACAAAAATTAAAAATTATGCACGAAAGTATTTTATTTTTTGATCCGAAGGAAATTGCATGGGGGTAGGGAGTAGGGGTGTCCGCAGATCGGATTCGGCAGGTTCAGATACCGATCCGATCCGCTCAAAACGAATTTGGGTTTTAGGATCCGAGCACCATCCGTAGGTGACATACGGATGAATTGGATCGGTTAAGAATTTCACAGATGAGTTCCGGATCAATTTGGGGGCTTGGGCTTTCAAATGGGCCAATTTAGGAAATTTTTCCAACCATTTTTTTGGTCCATTTTCCAGCCAATCATTTGTCAACCCAATTATGTTCAGCCCAATCAATTTTCAACCCAGTTTTTTCCAGCACCTATTTTTCACAGCCAACAAAACAAGTGCTTTAATTACATTCATCCAAACCACACACACACAGTCACACAAAGTTCAAATGCAAACCAATAAACCACATGCACAGCAAAGCAAAGTGCAAACAAGCCAAAGTCTTATCCTAAAGTCCTCAATCCTCACTACTAGTACTTTAAAATTTAAATTACATTCATCCAAAATAAGATCACAAATAATAAATCTTCAAACTTGAGCTGTGATCCAAAATCCAAACTGCTCCCACTCTAGTCCAATCCTGAGTTACACAACTGTTTCTTCACGATCGAAACAACAAAATGAATACAAAAACCAAGTCACATCGCGATTAGAGAAGGCGCCGCCGCCCCAGCCAACTGCAACTGCTATGCTCGCCGGCTAAGGAGAAGGCCGCCATTAGGGGAGTCTACGGCGGCCGCGATGTGGCCACGATTTGAGAGAGAGAGAGAGAGTTTTACCAGATCGTGGGTGTAGAGGTTGAGAGGCGTCGGAGGAGGATAGGGAGGGAGTGAGAGATTGATTAGGGTTTTACAATGGGATGCTTGCTGAATGCTGGGTGTGGAGACTGAGAGGCGGAGAGAATGAAAAGAGTCTGAAGATTAGGGTTAGAAATTAGAAAAGAAATTGGTACTTGGTAAGGTGTGTACATTGTACACGTATTACGTGGGTAGTGGGGTGTAATGATGTACTGCACTACTGTTGTGCGCTGCTAATTTTTTTTTTCACGGGCAAATCAGATTTAACTGGATCCGAACCGGATCTGATCCTGAACCGACAACTTCAGTGTTTTACGATCCGCAACCCATCCGTACATACCTCGGATGGATCAACAGATGGTTTGGATTGGTCGGATTGACGGATTGGATGATCCACTGGGCAACCCTAGTAAGGAGGTAAAATGGGAGGTTAATCCGCCCTGACTAAACACAGACACCCCTCCCTCCTACTTATATTTAGTCATGGGGCATTTTTTGTTGCCAAACAAGGTAATAAGGAGGGGAAAGGGTACTAATTAGCCCAACCCCCTCATCCCTCTTCCATATCCCTCATCCAAACATGTTCTAAGCGCTCTAGAGGTTTTTGTATTTGGTTGGGGTTTTGGGTAATGAGTGTAGAGAGAAATATGGATAATAATTAGAAATATAAGGTAATGATTGGAGAGAGATAGAGAGATAAATGAGAATAATATTTGAAAATATGGGTACTAATTGGAGAAAAATGTGAATAATGATTGAGTAATAAGTGAGAAAACCGATCTCAAAACCCAAACCGAAAAAGGCAATGTGAATGGAGTTTATGTTATTTGTTGCTTTAGGCTTTGTTTGTTTCTTTGGTTAGTTGCTCTGCTTTTGTTGTGATTAAGGGGGTGTTCCGCTAAGATTGGTTTTTTGGTTTTTTGACTTTTTTATGTGAGAGCTCGAAAAACGCGTAGCTTTTTGTAGTTTTTTATGTGATGTAGTATGAGGGGATGACCTGTCTCGAAAAGCGTAATAAGCTGGCTTTTGGTTTTTTGAGTTAGTGGAACGGGGCCTAAAGATTAGTGCCATGAAGATTTTAGGCTTGCATGACATTGTCTGGGCAAGATTGGGGATAGCATAACCTCCTTTTATAAAGTGAAAGCCCATCCTCAGACTAGCTCATGCGGTAGAATTTTTGGATGCCCCACACTGCATCCCGACATCGAGTCTCATTCCCTCCTTCTCATGTACTCCGTAATAGATTAGAAATGACGAATGACAAAAGAAAAAAATAATAATTGAATGAAGTGATATGAGCAATGCTACGCATACAATTTTAAGACAAGAAATGACTATGTCTAGAACGACGATGCACAAGATAGGGCCACATGGATATATAGTACGGTTTCAAACAAAATTATATGTATAATTATTTTAAACAATAGTATAAAGTCATAAACTAACAAACTGATCCCTTAATTTGCAAGGAGAAGCTGCCAAATAATACTACCGTTTTCTTTGGTTGTTGCTCATACAGTGTAAAACTTAGAAGTTAGAACCATTAACATTGTGCAATGACAATATATTGCAAAAACACAACTTCATTCCCCGCGATTCATCCTATTTTGCACTGTTGGAGGCTCTGCAGCTACCCCACGTTTCTGCCTTTCCATGTTTCCATGCCACCCTATCAACGAACAATATAATCTTAATTAGTATGTCAGAAGCTACATACTATGTAGGCAGAATTACATTATAAATTTACTTTCGATCAACGAAAGTCAATATTGTTAGTTATAGGTAATGAGATTTGAACCCGAATCAAATGCATAAGTACGTAATGCCTAACCACTATACTTCCACTCCACTTGCTATTAGGCCTGATTTGGCAAATAAATATAAACATGTTTTTTGATTTTTTGGTTTATGTAGCAATAAACCATAAACTCTTTTGGTTTCAAACAGTGGTTTATTCCACTCCTTCTTCCATCTTGACCGTCCATCCATACACACGTGTCACCAAAAAACCACCAACTATTTTTTTGCCAAAAGGGTGTGATTTATTAGCCCCAAATAAACCAAAAAACATGTTTATGTTTATTTGCCAAATTAGGCCTAAGTAATTATTATGATTGTTACATTGTGAGAAAGGGAGAAGTAATTATAATGCCTTCCCATTGTATAGAAGTGCACGATAGTATTGCTTTGACCAAGAATTGTTTTTAAGGGATGTTTTTTTTTTCTCTTTTCAATGTTATGTTGCTAGGAGAATTTAGTACTATCAAATATGCACGTGCAAAGTTTCCTTTGGGGAAAAAAAAAACCAGTTTGGTTTTTTAGATTCCTCTCGTCGAGACAAATTAAGAAACCACAAAAAATTGACGCAAGATTAACAAATGCGAATTTTTTTTGAATAAGGACAAAAAAAACTGGTTTTTTTTTTTAATCCAAATGAGGCCGAAAACACTAATACTAGGATGATGATGTTTTGGGTACCATGTGATATGTTAGGGCCTCCGAGCACCCTTGAGAGTACCTAAGCTTGCTCCTCAAACCCTTTGTATACTATATACTTGTTTCGGTCTTTGGTTCATTGTCAGTCATCGCAATTTGCAAATTCTCACTTCATTCAATGGCTAAAAATGCAAAAAAATAATCATACATGCATTTTGGGTCATGAAGATTCGAACTCCTAAGCTTGAGCCGCGACGAAGAGTGTGTTTTTTTTTTTTCCCGAAGGAACTACCCCACAGTAGGACCCCTAAATGGACTCACCCATAGGGCATAAACCTCCGGCTCCGGGCTACCCGAAGCAAACCACCATCCTAACCTGCCAGGTAAATCTTGGTACTGTGCCTGGAGAGGAGTCGAACCCTGCCCACATCTAGGCATCTTCCACTTCCACTGGGGCAAGCCGTGTGTGTGTGTGTGTGTGTGTGTGTGTGTGTGTGTGTGAGAGAGAGAGAGAGAGAGAGAGAGAGAGAGAGAGAGAGAGAGAGAGAGACCTATAGACATGTCAAAACCCTGGTTCTTGAGCTCTCTATACTCTTGACATAAAGCACATTGCTCGCAACAACAATGGACGCAGCAATCAGCACATGGGCTTTCATCCAAGAAATACTGCCCCCTCAATTTGGATCGGTAAAAGCATGAGTACAAGCATGAGCACCCAGTTACTGACATTATCAATAAGTAGAGTGCACCACTCACTCCGCATGCTGCAGCATCAAAGAAATGTCAAATCAGTTGATTTATGTAAGGAGAATGATTCGTGAGAAAATACCAAAAATACCGTTGAAAATACAAAATATTACCATAGTGGAAACTTAGCCTTAATCTATAATCTATATGTAGTGAATATTGATCAAAGTTTTTAACTCACCACACTAATCAGCACTCTGCATGAACTTGGGTATTCAAGTTTATGAATTAATATCTTTTAGGTATGTAGCACTAATCTTAAGTTAGACTTACAAGTGGATCCCCGGTCAACAATTTCTGCAATTCGACCGAATGCAACACAAGGGCACCAGCATGTTAAGCAACCTGCAACCAAAGGGGGGGATCGAGAGGCATACAATTAGTACTATTTAACATGTAAGAGCCTAGATTGTAAGATGCTTGTACATTGCTCAATAATGCTAAAGGGAAGGATTTTTTTTATACTTGTTTGATGTAATGTGAAGTACGGGTGTTCAAAATATGTGTGGTTGTTAGCAAGACCCGTTTTAATTTAGCGCACCGGGAAAAACTCTTGGTCACTAAGCCGCGATTTGAGATTCTGAGTCCGCCCCATTGAAGCGCCCGGTCGAGAAGAATATTGTGAATAATGCATTTATATATGCTATGGGGATTCGTGATAAGCAACATCCAAACATGACTTAGCATGTTGTTGTTTTGGGGTTAAAGATTTTTGAAACTAAGCGCACACATTTTGACATTACACACACACATATTATATGTCAAATATCTTCCATTGTACTTGTTGAGTCGCTTTTTAAGTGTGTTACTTCGTAATTTCAATTTATTAAGAAGATATTATCATTACATATTTCACATCAATTTTTACCTCTACTTTCCACATTAACTTTTACCTTCACTTTCCAAAATTATCTTTCTAACTCTTTACCCACTACATTTTCAAAAAGGCAAAATAATAATTATACAAATTTTTACCCATTAACTTTTCAAAACACACACTTATTAAGGGACAACACAAAATGGAATAGTCGATACTAAAAAAGGGACGGAGGGAGTATATGTCTTGTAAATTATCATGTACAGCAATCAAGTATGCGAGAATGAGAAACACATCAATTTTAGTGTTTAACTACAAAAAGACCAAATCATTTAAGTTAAAAAAACTTTGTATGTCCAAGATTAGCATTTTCCATACCCATAAACATAGGAGTAGAAGATAATAAGGTAGAAAGGGAACACTTACAACTGCTAAAGTCCTCACAACAACCGCAGAGCCCAGTGGACCAAGGCCTAGGAGAATGAGTAGAAGGAAATTTGGGAGTGGTTATATCACTCTTTTGATTTGCAACATTCACTGAAATATTGGTGGTTGGTACTGGTGGTGTGGAGTACATGGGAGGGAAAGGATGTGGCGTAAATGGCGGCGGCGGTGGTGGCGGTTCAGGGGGTGCTGATGGTGGCGGAAAGGACATCGTCTCATTTGAAGTTGAAGAATACATGATGGAGAGAGAGAGAGAGAGAGAGAGAGAGAGAGAGAAATGAACAGAGGTTAAGGTTGGGGAACGGTTCAAGGAATGCGCCTCTTAACGGTTGGCCAACCGTTCTCTGTTTTTCTTTCTTTCTAAAATTCGTTTTTTTTTTTTCTTTTTGAGAATTGAAGTTATTTTTTCTTTATTTTTGCCGTTAATCACCTTAAAAGAGGCACTTTCAGAGGGGCTTGATACTTTGAGAAGAGACTGGACGGTCCTGTTAGCCCATTTCCGAGTCCTTCTTGGGTCTATTTTGATGATCGGAACCGTTAATATTTTGGACCTTGTCGAGAAAATTACGGCATCAAAATTCAAGTTAATCGGATATCCTTTAATGCATTTTCGAAACACATTTATCTCTAAATAATAAGTTTTTATCCGGTGTTAGCAATACTTTTAAATCCCATTTTTTAGACCAAATGTATAATAAATGTCACTGCTATAAACCAGATGTATGTCTTGTTTTCGACTACAGTAGGCAACAAAGTAAACATTTTAAGGACTATTGTTACCTCTAAAAAATACTCCCTCCGTCCCTTTTATAATGTGTACATTTCCATTTTGGGTTGTCCCTTAATAAGTGTGTATTTTGAAAAGTTAGTTGACACATTTCCTATTTTGCCCTTAAAAATAGGTTCTTTTTAAAAAGTTAATGAGTATTATTATATTGATAAGAGTAAGTAATGGAAAGTAGATGTAAAAGTTGTAAAAGTTGATGTGAGAGAAAAATAATTGGAATTCCGAGATAACACACTTTAAGGGACGGAGGGAGTATAAAAGATCAAATTAAAAAAGAATTAACCAATTTGGGGTTTTCAAGTGAACTTTTTTTTTGAAATTGCTCCACCCTTTTTTGGTTTTTCTATTTTTGTCGACCAAAAAAAGGGAGCGATTCAAACAAAGTTCATTGAAAAGAGTATATAAAAGACTCCCAAGTTAGTTTTTAATTACTTATTATTATTATTATTATTATCACCTTGTTTTACTATCCATAATATTTTTTCTTCCGATTTCGTCATATCCATGAAACTCTAATAATTTGACTGCCCTACCCCTATCAAATTTTGATGAAAATTGGAAAATGGAAATAAAATCACTCTTATAAGCTCACTCAATCCGCTAGAGCCGAAAATAAAACTGGAAAACAATGACACTCTGCGCTGGAGAAAAAATGAGTTCACTATACCATGCCCATTGTTGACTTTGTTCATGTACATCTGATTAATCTACACCCCAAAACCAAATTACAGCCCACTCAGCCACCATTAAAAGTGAAAAAAAAAAAAAAAAAAAGAAACCCTGAACAATTGAAAGAAAAAAAAAAACTTGGATAAATATACTATGAGCACTCTATCAAACCTTAATTCCAACTTGGAAGTGGACGAGTCGTGTTGATTGGTTGATATTGTGGGCCCACCCATGCATCGATCAACCAACACATGACAACTCGGTCACCTACAAGATAAAAATGAAGGGAAACTTATTACACTCTCTTTTTTTGCCCTTAGCAAAATGGGAACCTATTACGCATGTACTATCCAAACATTGGTGGCTTTTTCAAATAGGGAGTGTATGTTGTGTGTGGCTGTCAAGCCGGCTGTGGGCTGTCAATACTTCCCTTGCTCGCGCGCTTCTATGCTGCAGCCGCTGGTGTAGAGTCTCTGACATCTGGTTGAAGAATTCTGTATCCCATCTATGGATCAACAACGGATCTTCCGCATAGCAAATGTATATGGACGTAACTGCACTCTCCACAATCACCATTGCCAGTCCGACCTGAAGATGAGACACAAAATGCCATAAGCCTTTTGGCAGAAATCAAATAGGAACCTGTTTGCACAAAGTTCAGTTCATGCCATGTTGGTCAACTTCAAGAATCCATGAAATAATGAAAACTAACTTTGCATAGCAAAATGACTGAAATTAATCCTCCATATGAGTTGCATAGTTCGAACAATAACAAAAATATGACACGATAGATCATCTGACAAACTCTTTCTTTCATATGAATCACTTCATGGATGAATATCAATTCCTGTGCCATAGACTAAATTTTTAAGCTGTTGGAATTAAATGATGATACAACAGGTGGAATTCAAAATTTTGAAGCCTTTATAGTTTATAGGGTAAGTTCAATTCTTAGAAGCCAATACAACGACAAATTATATGTCTCAAGTCCTTTTAGATCTTGCTTTGCAACCTAAAGTGAAATTTCGTAAAATCCAATTACAAACAAACCAAAGTTGATTGGGTTGCTTTGGTTATGAAATTGACTAGTTTTGGTGGACACAATTTCATCAACTAACCAAGATGTGGGCACGATTTCATCAACCAACCAAGATCATTGCTGAACAGAACTTACCAAGATCATTCCCATCAACATGGCAGTAGCGCCAACCATAGTCACCGTATCAGGATATTTAATCCTTGTCCAAACTACAGCACATGTACCAGTTATAAGCCCACCTAAAAGAGTACCCATAAATAGAACAGCCCCTGAACAGTCATAGGCAACAAGCGCTTCGACACCAGTTGATTGGAACAACTCCCAAGCATCCCTTGCTGAATGATTAAAGCTTTTGCCATGAACTGCAATCTGATTGGAACAAACATGTACTGGTAAATTGGCCAGGAATTGAAGATTTCCGATTCAACATGACACAAAATTTATGGTAATGAATCAATCACCTTAAAAAGCACAGAGCTATTCCCTAAAAATCATCATCCATACAGCAAAGAAGGAAAACTTCTGTTGGAAAAAATAGGGAAACAAAAATACCTCAAAATGTTCTTCAAATTGAAGAAAAGCAGGAACAATAATAATGGGAACATGGAAAGTACCAGTATTAAGTATAAGAAGGGTAATCCAAATAGAAAACCTTGCCATTCAACTTGCGAACGTCATGCTCACAACTACACTGATAGAAGTACTAGTTCCAGGTGAAAAGCAAAAGCTTCCAATAAGGATATTGCTCGACATTAAAAATAAATTCCTCTTTGTGTTGATGGTCAAGGGAATCATTTCAACCCCCAAGAACGGTACAATTTGCAAATAGCTTACCTGATGTCTAATAATATTAAGAATAATTGGATATGCATCGGAGAACTTATAGGTGACTCAGTGACTGCCAATCATATTAATAGAGGTCTCCTAACACTAGAAGGAATAATTGCATGGAAGTTCTCACTTTGAAGTTGTAAGGATACGCCACAACGAATGCAGATCCATAATTAGCTAGGAGGATAAATATTTCAATGTCACCCATGGTTTAAAATAGCGGTATCGCTCGTCGTAACGGTCGTCGTCACGAGTAACGGATATCGGGAGTATTGGTCCTTGAGTATCGGTAATCGGACACCACACTCGTAAATTCTTCAAGCTTGCCAATGCCAATAAAATCCATCGGTACACATGTTCTAACCTTATTTATAACAAAGTTGAATGTTATAAGGTTTTAAACCAGTATTTGACTTTTACAAATAGTTTTGTGAGTAAGATTGAATCAATGTTGTGTTGTAAGGCAATTAATATCGATATTTTCATAGGGGATGAGAATCTCATTATCTGACAAACAAGGATTGGTACTTAAAGAAAGATAATTTAAAAATGATCCGAAAGAGAATACTAATACCTATTTCTATATTGATGCAAATGCCAAAATAATAGCACCGCAGTACACAATTAGCACACATATATATACTAAAATGACATGAAAGTACTTAGGACATCATCCAAGTAAAGGTACTGTAACGGTCATGTAACGTTGTGTATTGTCCATTGCGTACCGAAAAGCGATACAGGCCTATACGCAGGTGATTTTTCGTACTGCCGCTACTATCACTGTAAGCGAAACGGCCTCCTGAAAAACTGTTATGCAACGGCCGCTACGTTGGATGGCTGTTTTTTAAAACCCAGGTGCCACCGTTGTGCCAAATCATTGCGCCAACAGGTAGTATTTTTGCATTGAACCCCACCATGCAAATGTAAGTATACCTCCGTTATCATACCCAGACGACAGTGGCAGCTCCAGAAATTTTTAATAGGGTGTTAAAAAATTACCTCAACTCCATTAGCTCTATCAATCAGTCATATATTTTAAAAAATTCATATACAAGTGTATATAATGAGAACAAAAAAAATACAAAAATACATAGAATGTTTGTTGTTTTCAGCAAATTTTTATATTTTGAGCCAAGCGAAATCAAACCGGAGCATAAATTCAAGAGTATTTTTGTTTTTGTAGGAAATTATGTGGCACTGGCTAATACGTTTGCACAGGTCTTTTTAAACATATGCTTTTATTTTGGAGATCATAGTTGATTTTTGTTATGAGAGAAGTTGCACGATAATGATACCAATAGATACTTTTCTCTCTTTATTTTTCTAACAGTTGTCATTATCCTTTTGTTATCAATAGATACTTTGTTTTGAGCTAGTGTATTAGGTGTTCAATTGTAAATAACTTGGATTGCAGAGTGTTTTGTTCACAGTATAGGGCTAAGTGTTCAAACAAAATATGAGATAAAATTATCATATGTAACATAACAACAAAATTAAAAAAAAAAATACCATATTCAATTGATCACCTTTTCTTGTATGTGGAGCCGCCTACGATTGGGCTATAATGGATGTAATTTGGTTGGTCAAAGTGGATTGGTTTGTGAGCTAATTTATTGGGGCATCCATAGTGGGCTCCCTAAATTTGGCTCCTAAAATGACTCCTAAAGTAGACACATAAGCAAAAGTGACGTCCAATTTTGTTTTAAGAATTTGCTAATCTAGGAGTGTCAGAGTACTTCAATGGAATCTCTAAAATTGGCTCCTAGACTACGTTCTAAAGATTATTTATGCACACAAAAATGTAAGTGGGTCCCCTATTACCCCTTCCCTCTCCTCCTTCTCTCTTTCTCTCTCTTCTCCTCATTCCTAACTCCCTCCCTAAACTTGGCCAATGTGGTAGGAGCCATGCTAAGTAGCAATCCTTAGGAGCTTCTATGGGGAGCCCATTGAAGACCATAATTGAGCAAAGTTGCTAAATATTAGGAGTCTCACTTAAGAGCTATTTTCGGAGCCCACTGTGGATGCCCTAGGTGGGTGTTCATTCATATTTTGGCTGGTGTTCAAAAGATAGAGTAACCTAAACTTTGTACAAAATTTTTACATGTATTATAAGAGAGAGAATGTTTTGTGGGTGTTCATGTGACAACCCACATATACATGTGGAGCCGCAGTGCCAGATGATTCACAATACGAGTTAGTTATGTGTGATCTATGTACAACTATCAGAACCGTACGATACACCAAGCTTTGGATTCGTATTTGCAGAGTGAATCCCTGGAACACGAAAAATCGTATGATTTGCGATACGTATCATATGAGTTAGTCGGATACACCTAAAAACCAATTTGCTTAATCGATTTGTTTTGCTTGCAAAATGAATAATTGGAATGAAGTAATATGTTAAGAGTGGCAATTTAAGACTACATAACTGCAAAAATTATATTAGTCATCCACAGCTCTTGCAAAAAGGTTTCCCTGTTATCCCACATGATCCTCAATTCATCACTTAAGACGAGCCTTTTAATAAAATTGGCAAAAGAAAATCAGTTTTTACGATATATTTTTCTCATCCGAAGACATAAAGATATATTTTTTAACATAGTCTATATAAATCATGACCAAATGGGAGCAATTCATGATTCGAGTCGATTCACGATTCGAGAAAGGGCCATTTCGTTTCTTGATTCGATTCAAAGTTCGACAACAATGAAGTATTTAACCAACAAATTCATGTCATCCCGCAATTACCACAAACTGCCACAGCTGCATTGTGGCGTTCTAGGATGTTATTGGTTCCGTCCAGAGGCACATGCCCTCAAGTTTTTTAAATTGCAATTTCACCTATATATCTCGAAAGGTTTTCTTGTCTCCCACCCATAAAATTGTACATATTCCCAATCCATGCCATTTGAAACTCCCTAGAAATTTTCTCTCAAACGAGTCTTGGAATTCACTCTTTATAGTAACAAAATAGTCTTGTATATTTGGAATGTGACGCTGTGTGCCCTTCTGATAGCAAGAGGACACATAATCACTGTCTCTTATTTTTCAGTCACCAAGGTCATGTGCCCCCTTTTATTGAGTTGCCAAATGGTCATGTGGCTCCATTCTAGAACTGGTCACTAAAAGCATAGCTTTGCAGGATTAAAGCCCCCGGAAAGAAAAGGTATAGGTTACACATTGGCAATAAAAAGGTTCTAAAATCACCTGGACATAGGCATACTTGTTGAAAAATCGCACAAGGGTCTCCACGAGATGAAACAGGAAATCAACACAGCACAACAAACACTCATTTGTGCCAATCTTTGACCTGAATCCCCTAATCTGAAATTTGTCAATCAAACTGCAAAATCAGAACAGCTTTGGATGCATCATACTACGAATCATCAACAAAGCAGTGTTTGGTTACCTTCCACCTCAATGTCCGGATAGCAGCTGTAAAGAGTGATCCGTAGCAAATGCTACCGAAAGAAGTTGTCACAGCATACCTCAGAGACTTCATCATCGGCTTAGAAGGCATTGATGCTGCTTCTCTACCACCATGAATGAGAACAAGAAACACCATCCCAGAAACGACAACATGAACAGTATTACAGAGAACTGCTCCAGTCCAAAATAAACTTACAGAAAATACCTGCATACATTAATGACCCCATTTGTCATGTCAGTGGCAGAAACATAGTAATAGTACTTTTTTCTGACAAAAACTGGCAATAAAAAATTCAAAGAAGAGCAAACTTGCCAGCTCACCACAAGAAGCCACCAACGTCCACCATCACCCAAGCTTGAAGCCACAACACCAGCTGCACCAAAGGACCATAGTGCTAGCCATGAAAGCATGATTAACATGAATGCACATGCTACTCTCATAACCTCAGGAAGACTCCATACCATCTTCACAGCTCCTTGCAGAACTAACATGGTAAAGGGAATTCTACATAGAAACAATACAAAGACAGATAACATTGGGGACATGGATTAAGGGTACTCCCGATCTTTCACATGGACGAGAGACTATTGTTTCATACACAAAAGCAAACAGATGACAAGTACTAGAATTGAGAAGTTGGGAATGAATCCAATCCCCACTAACTTGTACGTGCAGATTTACGCAAGTAACAATTCCATCAAACTAAAATTCAAGAAGAAATTGGCAGAGTTGATTTCAGCACTAAATTCTAGCGGGAGAAAACAGGTGAGAAACCCTCTTTATGTCTTGAATAGGGAAGGCAATAATCGATTGCAGGAAACAAAATACAATGTAACAGATTGAATAAAAACACTCTAAGAATTCTATTTAAAATAACCTCCCATTGAAGTTGCAAGGGTAAAACAATAACTATTTGTAACGTCATCATATATATAAGGGCTCCTTATTGAACTTACCATAAGGACCTCCCACTTCCGGATCCAATTTTGACAATCCAAACCGCTCAATATTTTTAAAACGTGTTTTTAAGGGCCCCAACAAGAAATCATAAAAAAAAAAATACCCGGAAGGGCTTGATCCGATCAATTTTCGATAAAAACATTATATATAGCATTTTTATCAAAAAATGATCGGATCAAGCCCATCCGGGTATTCTTTTTTTATGATTTCTCGCGGGGGCCCTCAAAACACGTTTTAAAAACATTGAGCGGTTTGTTGCCTCTATCGTTAGCCTATGATACCCTGTCCGGCAATTATAAAATAAAACATCCCCAAAAAGTGGTTTCCTTGTTAAAAACAACCGCAGACAACTCAAAGTAAAAGGTTCCACATATTTCCTGGTTTTCCTTGTAGAAAAAGTGAACCTTGTTTGCGAAAATGATTTACCAACAATTTCACAGTACTCGTTGCACAATATGCTTGTGTTTCATAACTCCATTATTACACTTGTGTTGGAAACCAAAACATACAACACATACACCTAGCATTAACAATCTATCAGATGACATGATAGGACTTTTTTAAAATGTCTTGATATTCACAACATTCCACATGACATAATGAAACAAACCATAGCAAATGTACCGAAAATGTATCAGATGAAGAAGTTGTACAAGCTCAAACCTTTTTTACCTGTCTATAATTGATATGACATACAAGAACTGCAACCCTGCTCCAACAGCAAACGCAACACCCCAGAAGAACCATTCGCCCCAAAAACACAAGACACTAATCACGGCAAGATAAGTAGTCAAAATGTGAACCGCAAACTTCATAATTAGATTTGCACGCGAACCGAGCAACAACAACCAAAGGCACCCGAGAACAGTCCCAACTCCACCAGCAACGCCGTACAACGGCCAATAATCCTCTGTTAATCCCGAATGCTTCTGACCCAACGCCGTTGTGTACCTATCAATGTTAAGCCTATCCTTCTTCTCAAACCTATTTAGTCCAAGCACTGTGAGAATTAAACCTACCCCGACCATGTGCAACAAAAATACACCTAGCCAGAAAACATCCCGCCAATGGCGTGGGCCCTCTGGAGCCAATACAGGGTCAATCAAATCTCCACCGCCAATAGTCCTTCGATTGCGCCCTATATTCTAGAATTTCAAACAGAAAGGAATCAAAATATGAGCAAGAACAATTATTCATATGTCCAAATTCTATCCAGAAAATCCAGCAGAAATCATGTGGAGTCGGCAATTTTGCAATTATGAGTCAGAATGGATGTTTTAGATTAAGAATGGAAAGACCACAAGATCCGTTATTCACTACAGGAACTAGGATTCCCAGTTTGGTGTTTCAGAATCAACTTTCTAAAACACTTTTGAAAAAAAGAAAAGAAGTTTATAGTATCGATTTATCTAGTATAGTTTTCCATAGTCTTTTTTTTACATACTTTAAAAACTTACAGAGATTTCCACCCGTGATTGAAATGTATGGACCAGAACTAAGTAGACTAAGTTTGAATTTATACCTAACTGCATTTTCTAAGTAAAATTTCAGGTAAAAGATTATCGATGAGTACAATTATTGATTTATATGTCTTATCTGAGTGGTTCTCTCACACAGGAGCAAAAAATCATTACTGCGGTCTACGGTGATATCACAGGCTCCAAGATTTCTTTTATAGTTGAATGATAATTCAATGAAGTAGAGTGGTATTTTCAGTTTTTTACTTGTACAGAACAAATAATTGGCTTATTACAATCAAAGTGATTTCCTAATAGTGGTTTTTTCTTTTGGCAGTCACACTCGTATCACCATGTAATAATTTGAACAAAAAAAATGAATTTCAGAAATTTCAAAAACGCAATTTTTCGGATGACTTTTCCCAAATTGTTTTTGGCCCCGGGTATGGTGGAGGTTTTGAAGCATATTTTTAAGGAATATTCTTGAAAAGAATAACTCTTTGATTTATTTTCAAATTCCCAAAAATAATGTGTTTTCAGGATTCCAATTCACTTATTAGTTAGTATATGCAAGCGTATGTGTTTCTGTGTGTGCGAGCGCGCGTGTAAGAGAGAGAGAGAGCACTTGAAACATGAAATGAAAAGTTTGATCACGTAGTTCAAGACTCAAATTGACTATAGTGTGATTGAAGTCGAACTAGTAGACATCTATTTATAGCAATCGACACACGAAATTCCTTCAATTTCAGTTGTCTTCTGGATAATGACACTTAATATCTACATCTATAACAGTACATATACAAATATAGGTACATGAATTTAAAGGTGAAGATGATTAGGAGTATACCTGCTGAGCGGCGGCGGCGGCGGCGGGGGCGGAGAGCGAACCGGATTCATTGGAGGAGAAGGAGGAGGAGGGGCTTTCTTCGCTCATCACGGCCGCGATTGATCAGACGGCGGCGGTGAAATTGAGCATTGTTTTTTGTAGAATTGATCAAACACGCGGGGTCTAGGGCTTTAGATAGATGGAGAGAGAGAGAGAGAGAGAGAGGATTTAGCGGGGGTCAACGCAGACTTGGATTACTTGTTTGAATACGTGAATACACAGAGAGAGACGTTTTGGCAATGAAGCGGAAAAAACTGAAAACCAACGGCTAGAGGGCGTCACGTTTGGAATTTGCAGAGAGAGAGAGAGAGAGAGAGAGTAGAGAGAGAGGGGGGGGAAAGCGATGCACTGGAGCGGATGTATGTCTTTGATCTGGATAACCGTCGTCTCGTGCTCCGAAATTATTCCAACACTGCATATTTGTATATTTGTATGGAGTTGGTATACTTTGTCTTCACCAGAATATACAATAAGAAAATACTATCTCGAAAAATTACTACGCGACAGTGCTCCGGACACACTGATTAGACTTTTGGTTCAGCAAACAAATGTTTAATGTATGTTGCTACTCGGTCGTAGACTCCATGAAAATGTACAATAATCGAATGACTTAGAGAATCACGTAACTGTGCTCCGGAGGTATTGAATAATTAGACCCTTTTTTTTTTTGTTATTCGTTATTTCTAATTTATTACATGGAGAGGGGGGAATGAGACTCGATCCCGGAATGCAATGTGGAACATCCAAGAACTCTACCACATGAGCTAGCCACCGCTTGGGAATAATTAGACCTTTGATTCAACAAATAAATGAAAAACTTGGGTGTCAGTCGGGTATGGTCACGTGGTGTCGAAATTGCAAATAGAGAAAGGGGAAATAAATTTGGACCGTCCAAAACACTTTTAGATGACCAAGATACGTAATCGGGCACCACGTGACTATACCCGACCTAACGCCCTAAGTTTTTCCCACGGTTGGGGCCTTGGGCAGAAACAGCTATAGTTGATTGTGAAATTTGGTTGGGTTGTGACATTTTACGTATTGAATGATGTCTATAGAGACAACAACAATTGCCATCAAACTGATTTTACTTGCATGTTCTAAATGATTATTGGTTTCCGTTGAATAAAGACGTATAATAGTGATATGGTATTTTCCATTCGTTGATACATTTGCTGGCTTTGCTTATTAAATTTCCCAATTCGCCATTTTAATGTGAACGAATTTTATGTCGTCAGAGCATTCGTATGCGGCAAGTGGAATGGCAGTCCAACGGCATACACATATACTCTCATGTATAATATTTGGATTCAAAACTTATTAGTAATCACAATTAACAATTAGCACTTCTTGCCCTTCAAAAAAAAAAAAAAAGTGGATTTGTATATTAGCTACGCTAAGGAGTATCAACCAGAGTGATCATTTTGCTCCAAGAGAAAAGTCACATGGTTCTCTACGGTTTTTATCCACTACACATTCAAGTGAGAGTCACACATTCGGTGGTGAAGTCTATTAAAATGTGTGGTGTAAAGGCTCCTAATTCTACCTACCAGAGGTTGTTGATAAGTCCCAAATAATATAAATAACGGGACTTATCTCGCTCATTTTTTCCACACACACATGCATTTCATAGCTTTAATTCTCATTCACCAAAACAAATCTTCTTCTTTTTTTCTAGTATTTTTCTTTTTGTAAACCGACAAAATTATTTATTTCTTGACATTGTAGCAAACTAAAAAAAAATGTCAATACTATTTCAATAACAACGGGCGGACTTGCTCTAATCTCCTAATGAGGCATAACATTGCCCTGATTCAGGCAAAACACAATCGAATTATGGTTCTTTCCTCTATTCAAGCCCTACGTCGAGGTTGAATTTCTATCAAGTATTTGAATACCGCCATAGTTAGATCAAATGTCTTAGATTAATACGTTTGAGGTTCCGCTTCTTAAAATAAGGTCTTAATTTTTTCCAACAATTAATCGTAGGATACGTACCAAATTAGAATAAACATATAAATCGTAGGATATGCGATCGTATCGTAGGATTTCTGTACAAAAGGGATACAGGGTGCGATACATATCATTTTCCGAAGAATATGATACGAATCGTAGGATACATATCATATATCGTAGGTTTTCAACAACTATGATCTTAATTAAGAATAAAACTTGATAATAGAAACAAAATCTTAAAAGACAAAGCAACTATATTTTTGTTGTCTGTTGACTTGTTCGTTGTTTGTCCAGTTTGTCCTGATGTTGAAGGTTCATCCCCGGTTTAAATTAGGATTTTTACATGGTTTTCTTAGTAGGCCTTCAGCTTCCTACAACAAACGTTGTTTAGCGTAATTATTCACTAACCTGCCTTGAGGTTTTGAACAAATGCAATAACCTGTTGTCTAGATTACCCCATTGACCTCCCTTAAGTTTTTATTTCTTGCTAAGTCTCCATGAATCATATGATACTCCATTTACTAAAAAATAATATTTTTATTAGGTTCTATTTACTTTAACATTTGATTTTAACTTCGACGGACCTTGATCAAGCATGTACGTAGGTATTTACATTAATTACCTTATTCGATAAGAATAACACTCTTATATCTTGTAGAGCTTAGGGCCAGACTTCGCTACAATCTGAATTTGGTCTGCAGAAAGTAGTCGCATTTCAGTCACCCATATCAATCAGCAATGGTCTAAATTTGTATTTAAAGTGCTTTTACGCTACTACAATTGCAGGTATTGTCCTCTATCAAATTCTAAGCTTCATTACATATTAAAGAGACAGTGTGAGTGATACTCTGTGACAGGGGCGGAGCCAAGGGGGTCAAGCGGGGTCACTTGACCCTATTGAGTTGTCAAATTTTAATAGGATATGTATAATATTTTTTAGAATTTTGTATTTTTGCCCCTTATATATGGTATTTTTTCCCCAACTACTTGCCCTCCTTACCACTGACCACACCAAATAAATTTTCCTTTGCTCTCTTTAGTCCTTACCGCACCCAATTATTTTCCCACTAACTCTAAAGTCCTTTGCCCTCCCTAGTCCTTACAGCACCCAATTATTTTCCCCTTAACTCTAAGACTCACCAATTTCCACCGCCAAAAACAGATCTGGTCTAGAGCCAGAGGGAGCGAAAATCTGGATGAAGTTTTCGCATTTTGTGGCAAGAATAACATTGATATTCCTAACATGGAAGGCACATATGTTTCTCAAGGAAGATCAAGGCGTAGGGCTCAAGAAATGACAATCT
>JAXBDA010004844.1:1378-27022 GCA_036023075.1 Gaultheria prostrata
AGCAGTGGTTTATCACCATTTCCTGGTGAAGCAAGTTCTTCTGGACATGAGGGTGGTTTACAGTTTCCTCCAGGACCGAGTTCTTTCGGACTGGGCAATGCTGATGGCAGTGGCAGTGGCGGTGGAGATGGTGGTCCTATGCCACCTAGACGTGGGCAGAGTTCATCCCGATCCCGCCACAGACGTGGCCGTGGCCGTGGTGTCCATTTCCGTGGGTTTGGCCGTGGCGCCCATTTCCGTGTGTCTGGTCGTGGCCCTCGTGGGTCTTAGTTTTGTTGATTTGTTAAACTTTAGTTTCTTTATACACAGCCATTTTTTTTGGAACTGCACACAGCTTTTGTACTTTTGGTGGTGTTTATTGTCTTTTATTTTCTTTTTAACGGCAAACAACTTTATTAATTTTTAAAGAAATATAAAGATTAAAGGGCAAAGTGAGGGGAGAACAATACGACTAGAAAGACATAAGTCTACTAGAAATACAAAGTTTAATGTCTTTTATGTTGAACTTTAAATTGAAATACAGCATACACAGTTTTTTTTTTTTTTTTTTTTGGGTCTTAGAGATTATCTAGGTTGTTTTAAATTAGGGAAAGGCTAAAATACAGACCTATAAAAAGTAGAAATCGATTAATACAAGTAACAATTTTTTTTTTTTATAAAAGTAACGAGACGCACTAAAATATTATGAGTCATAAAAAATGTTATAAATCATATTGCTGAAAAGTTACGAAACACTTAAAAATATTACGAGGCGGTACAATATAAACCATAGAATAAGTGTAAATAGTAGACACCTTTAATGTGTGTATATTGTAGTCATTCCCTTTAAATTATGTCAATTTTTTATTATTCTTTCACCTCAATTTCTTGTTTGCTCAAAAAGTAAGAGGTTTTTATTGAACTCGTGAATAATATTAATGGGTACTAAAAAATTATAATAAATGTTAGGATCCAAAAAAAGATTTCCGAAAATGTCTAGAAAAGAGAAATTAATGATCCAAATTCATGAATTTCTCTTTCCCGGACTTTTTTAGAAAACAATTTCCTGTACCCTATCATATACTAGAAAAATATCATAAGTTTTGGCAGGCAAGCACAACAAAGATAATGCCAAGTAGTTTTAGTGAGTACAACAAAGCAAGATATTATACATGGATGAATTTTCCATATTTAATTTTACGGTGCTTTTAATTTTGTGTACCGTTTTTAAATTTGTTCATTGTTTGCTAGATTTTGACAACGCTATTATTTAAACCAAATTTGGACATAATTTATTTGGCTTTCTCCATTTGGTAAAGATATAAAACAAGAATCTCCTCCTCCATTATTCAGATTTCCATGCACTGAACTTTGGAAAACAATCACGAACGTTTGCTTTTAATTTCTCGGTATGATTAAAGATGGAAAATTAATTAATTTTCACTTTTCACAAGGCATACAATTAGGACCCATTTATGACATCATGTGGCCCTACCAATGCGGGGACGGTTATTTTTTCCCGTTTTAATGTACGACAATGTCTATCAAATTTTATGGTACTTGTTTTTCATTTGGGAGTTTTTTCTTTGTGAGACTTTCATATTTGAGAGTTTTAATAATGAAGAGTCTTAGAGTTAAGTAGTTTGAAGTAATGGAACTATGGAGTTAGGATAATGGAAGGTCCCAAGTTATTGACAACTGGAGATCATGGCAATAATGTTTCTTAGTTAGTAGTAATGGGTTATAGTTAGTGTTCATTATAAATATGCATGTAATCTAGTGGTTCAACTATGAGTGAAATAAAATTTTGAGTCTTCTCCTATGTTGTCTTCTTCCTAAATTTTGTGTGTGTGCTCTTGCCTACAATAAAGAGGTATCAGAGCGAGGCTCTTAGTGCCAAAGAGAGAGGAAGAGATGGCAAATAATAATGGAATGGTTCCATTTCAAATGCCAAGATTCACCAAAGATAACTATGAGAATTGGTGTATTCGGATGAAGGCGATTATAGGAATGCAAGACTTGTTGGAGCTTGTAGAGACGGGTTTTACAGAATCACAAGATGTGACTACTTTGACTCAAGCCCAAAAAGATATATTGGCGGCGACGAAGAAGAAGGATCAAAGGGCTCTTTCACTCATCCACCAATGCTTGGATGATGCTATGTTGCAAAAAATTGCCGAAGCAACCACTTCCAAAGAAGCCTTGGTGATCCTTCAAACTTCCCATGGTGGAGTAGAGAAGGTGAAGAAAGTTTGCCTCCAAACTTTGAGAGGTGAATTTGAAGCTTTGAAGATGAAGGAGTCCGAATTAATTTCGGATTATTTCACAGGAGTCTTGTCTATTGTGAATAATCTGCGAAGATACAGCGATGATTTGAAGGATAAATGCGTGGTGGAAAACATCCTTCATTCCTTAGACCCAAAGTTTGACTACATTGTCGTAGCCATTGAAGAGTCAAAGATTTAGACACTTTGGCGGTTGATGCACTCATGGGGTCGTTGCTAGCCCCTGAAGAACGACTTCACAGGAAGAACCAAGAGTCATTGGAGCAAGTGCTTCAATCAAAACTTTCCTTCAAGGAGAAAGAAGGAAGCAAGAGCAAAGTCAAAGAGGTCGAGGTCAAGGACGTGGTCGTGGAGGACGTGGCCCTGAAGGACGCAGTGGACAAGGCCATGGTAGAGGCGAAAATCATTTTACAAATTCGTCCAATAAGGATGAAAGAGACCAGGGTACTTACAATCCAAGAGGTTGAGGAAGAGGAAATAATTCAAGATTTTCTGAAGAAGATGTATGATAAATCCCAAGTTCAATGTTACAAGCAATCAATATGGACAAATATAGTTGAGTGTAGAAATGACACTTTTGAAGAGAAGGCGAACCTAGTTGAAGACAGAAATGTAGAGGTGGAGCTGACATTATTGTTGGCATACAAGAAGGAAGAAAATGGAGACATGAACTTATGGTATCTAGACATCGGTGTGAGCAACCATATGTGTGGGAGCAAAAATTTGTTCATGGAGCTTGATGAATCCATCATCGGAAAAGTCACTTTTGGAGATTTTTCTCAAATTCCGGTGAAAAGGAGAGGTAATATTTTGATTCATTTGAAGGATGGAAGGCACCAAGTGATTTCTAATGTTTTTTGTGTGCCTAACATGAAAAGTAATATTTTGAGTTTGGGGCAACTCCTAGAAAAAGGCTATGATATTTCTATGAGAGATCATAGTCTTTCAATAAGAAATGATGTTGGAACTTTGGTTGTTAAAGTACCCATGACAAGAAACCGAATGTTTTTGCTCAACCTTCAAAATGACAAGGCTAAGTGCTTGAAAAGATGTGTTAAGGATCCCTATTGGTTATGGCTTCTCTGTTTTGGGCACTTGAATTTTGGTGGATTAACGGCTTTATCTAAGAACAAGATGGTGTACGGACTACCTTCCATTGACCACCCACATCAACTTTGTGAAGGATGTCTTTTTAGCAAGCAATCAAGAAGAAGTTTTCCAAAAGAAGCCATTTCAAGAGCGAACAAACCCCTTCAACTTGTTCACTCCGATGTTTGCGGGCCTATCAATCCAACATCGCATGGTAAGAACCGGTATTTTTGCTATTTATTGATGACTTTAGCTGAAAAACATGGGTGTATTTTCTAAAGGAAAAATCTGAAGTGTTTGGAGTTTTTCAAAAATTCAAGGCTCTTGTTGAAAAGCAAAGTGGGTATGAAATCAAGGTGATAAGATCCAATAGAGGAGGTGAATTCACATCTAATGAATTCAAAAAAAAATTTGCGACCAAAATGGTATTCGCCATCCTCTAACGATTCCAAGGTCACCTCAACAAAATGGGGTTGCTGAAGAAAAAACTGAACCATTCTCAATATGGCTCAGAGTATGTTGAAAAGCAAGAAAATGCCATCTACTTGTCAAATCGGTGTTCTACTAGAAGTGTTGAGGATAAAATGCCGCAAGAAGAAAGGAGGATTCAAGCCTAGTGTTTCTCATTTGCGTGTTTTTGGGAGCATTGCTTATGTGCATGTTCCGGATGAGAAAAGAACCAAGCTAGATGACAGGAGTGAGAAATTTGTCTTCATTGGGTATGATTCAAGAAGGAAGCTTTACAAGCTTTACAACCCAAGCAATGGGAAAATTATCATAAGTAGAGATGTGGAGTTTGATGAAGAGAGTGAATGGGATTGGAATAATCCCCTAGAAGACTATGATTCTTTCCCATTCTTGGAGGAAGAAGAGCAGGGAGATGAAAGTTTTGGAGCAGCCCATCTCTCCCCCAACATCTCCACCGGGTCCAACTCAAGCACAAGCAAGCCCTTTGTCATCCGAATTGGGTTCAAGTGCAAGGCCACCTCGCATGAAAAGCCTTCCAGAAATAAATCTATGACACTACGGAAAAGGTAACTTCAACAATTAATGATTTGACACTTTTTTGTCTCTTTTCTGGTAGTGAGCCTATAAACTTTGAGGAAGCGGAACAAGACAAAAGGTGGAGGGTTGCATTGGATGAGGAAATTCAAGCAATTGAAAGAAATGGTACATGGGAACAAACCACACTTCCGAGAGGCCAAAAAGCAACTGGAGTCAAATGGGTCTACAAAATAAATAGAAATGCCAAAGGAGAAGTTAAGAGGTACAAGGCAAGGTTGGTTGCCAAAGGTTACAAACAAAGACAAGCTATTGACTATGATGAGGTTTTTGCTCCCGTTGCCTATTTGGAAACAATTAGATTGCTAATTTCTTTGGTTGCTATAAATGGGTGGAAAATTCATCAACGGATGGAAAATCCGCTTTTTTGAATGGTTTTCTTGAAAATGAGGTATATATTGAGCAACCCATGAGATGTTTTGTGAAAAATCGTGAAGATAAAGTGTTGAAATTGAAGAAGGCACTATACGGTTTGAAGCAAGCACCAAGAGCTTGGAATAGTAGACTTGATAACTATTTTCAAACTCATGGTTTTACCAAGTGTCCCTATGAACATGCTCTCTATGCAAAGGTGAAATAAAATGGGGATGTGCTTTTTGCTTGCTTGTATGTGGATGATTTGATTTTCACAGGAAATAATCCCAAGATGCTTGAAGAATTGAAGATAGCAATGGCTAAGGAATTTGAGATGACGGATATTGGGCATATGGCATACTACCTTGGCATTGAAGTGAAGCAAATGGATGGAGGTATTTTTGTTTCTCAAGAAGGTTATGCTAAGGCAATTCTAAAAAAATTCAAGATGGAAGATTGCAAGCCGGTGGGAATGCCTGTTGAACTTGGAATGAAATTGTCAAAATTTGAAGATGGTGAGAAGGTGGATTCTACTCTATTCAAGAGTCTTATTGGGAGTTTGAGATATCTTACTTGCACTCGGCTGGATGTTCTATTTGGTGTTGGACTTGTGAGTCGTTATACGGAAGCTCCTACCATGACTCATTTCAAAGCAGCAAAAAGGATATTACGTTATCTCAAAGGTACTCTTGATTTTGGGTTAATGTATTTTTTTTCTAACGATTCCAAGCTTGCGGGTTATTGTGATAGCGACTGGGCTGGAAATTTGGATGATAGAAAAAGTACAACTGGATTTGTATATTTCATGGGAGAAATGGCGTTTGCATGGAGTTCAAAGAAGCAACCTATTGTTACACTCTCTACTTGTGAAACCGAATATGTTGCAGCAACTTCTTGTGTTTGTCACGCTATTTGGCTTATAAGTTTATTGAAGGAGCTACACTTGCCTCAAGAGGATTCAACGGAAATTTACATCGACAATAAATCGGCACTAGCTTTGGCCAAGAATCCGGTGTTTCATGACCGTAGCAAACACATCGACACGAGATATCATTTCCTTCGAGAATGTGTCTCCAAGAAGGAGGTGGAACTAAAGTTTGTGAAGTCACAAGATCAAGTTGCCGATATTTTTACCAAGCCCCTCAAAGAAGATGTTTTTTGCAAATTGAGAAGTTTGCTTGGAGTGACTAGAAAATAGAAATCAATTTTATGTTACTTGTTTTTCATTTGGGAGTTTTTTCTTTGTGAGACTTTTCATATTTGGGAGTTTTAATAATGACAAGCCTTAGTGTTAAGAAGTTTGAAGTTATGGAACTATGGGGTTAGGATAATGGAAGGTCCCTAGTTGTTGACTAGTGGAGATCATGGCAATAATGCTTCTTAGTAGTACTGGGTTATATTTTGTGTTCATTATAAATATGCATGTAATCTAGTGGTTCAACTATAAGTGAAATAAAATTTTGATTCTTCTCCTATATTGTCTTCTTCCAAAATTTTGTGTGTGTGCTCTTGCCTACAAAAATTTTTGTGTTATCTGTGATTTTTTGTGGTCAATTTGATCTTTTTAAGGTTACTTATTTTAACGACTCGCAGAATTCTGATGAAGCAACCAAATCCTTGTTCTTGCTTCGGAAATCTTCGTCTCACAGTACATCCAAAACTGGTAATGATAGTTATAAAATTTACTGTTCTTCAATTTTTCGTCAATGTATTTTCCAATGACCTCAACCGCTATGGTACTCCTTATTCCTTACGAGATAGTCTTCATCACATCCTTAGTATGTGATTTAAAAGCAATATGGTATTTGTCATTGCATGTGCCTTTTTAAACATCCATATGCCTCAATTTCGGCTTGCATTTTACGTGTTTAGAGAAATGTGCAACAGACGCAAGTATGGAAGTCCATCATAGTAGGATTTTTTCTTGAACCCATCATCAAGTATTTGTTCTTTTTGCACTCAATAGTTGGAACTGGTGATCGGATTAAGTTATTCGTATAACCTGATCAACTGATTTCTTTTCATTCTTTCGTTTAGGTGGTAATTCTCTGGAGCTCTGTCTAAAATTTTTCTTGGTGGTATGATTCCATTCCTCCTGATTTTTTTTATTTTCCTCATACATTTTCTCAATTGTAGATAATTGGACATTGTTTTTGCATGTGGGGTCTTGGAGTTTGTACGTTCTAGACTAGGTTCTCTAAATAGGGTAGTTGGAAATCTCTCCCACATGTATTTGTTCATACTCTTTCTTGCTTTGTGATTCTTTATTTCAACTCTTAATCCGGGTTGCATTGTATTGGATATGTTTGTATCTAATAACAGGCATTGTGATTTATGTGTGCATAACCGCTTTGATCGACTTATTGATTTACATTTTGTTCCCATTAGTGGTAGAATCTCGACTTAAGTTACTATTAGCATCTTCTTTTTTGTTGGGAAACATTTTTGGGAATATGTAAGGTAGGCAAACTTTGTTTCATGGGAAAATACTTATTGATTCTCTGTTGGTCACCAAATTTATTGGATTATGCTTTTGATCTATGCTTATCAAGATTGTTCATTTATACTTTTTGGCAAACCTTGCAACAACTGAGATGTCTTGAAAGACAACTGGGGCATTTATTGAGAGAGTCCAATTCAAGGTAAGAAGCAAAAACCCTTTATGTCACTTTTGTTTGCTTTGATTACCAGTCACAAAAGTATCCTCCAAATTTCCATGCCTTTCCCATTTGAATTGGTGATTTGTCTATGCAACAATGGAATTTTTTTTTTTTTTTGTGCACGGCAAAAAAGATTTTATTAATCTTTGAAAACGAATTACAAAGATTAAAGGGATCCGAGGGAAAGGCATCACAAAGATTAAAGGGAAAGGCAACAATGGAATGTTAGAGCACAAAAAATGCAAAGAATGAAAGGCATTACAGCAAATTCTGTTTTTCATAATTTTTTTGCCGGCAAGTGCATCCATTTGCACTACCACGTGCATTTGTTTTAGACTAGGACCAATTGGATAATTGAAGTGATATGAAGATATTAGACAATATTCCAATATTTGGTCCCTTTCATTTTCTAATTGCCGTGTGATTAGGTGCGGTCATGGGCTGCCCTTATCATTGCTCTGTCGATGTGCTCGTTTTTAACGGTGTCTGAACGAGGCCCGAACACTGGAAAAATTGTGTACGGCGCGAATATAAATACAGTGAATTTAATTCCGTTCAATGTCGCTCTGAAATTTTATTTGCAAGTCGTGGGGCAAAATTGGGTGTCAGCAGTATCTACTACAATTCGAATGCTGAAAAACTAGGATGGGGAGAAGGAATCCAAGATGGGGTTGAACAGGGTAGTGCCTAGGGATGGAAATTTCCCCATATCCAATGGATACCCGCCCCGCCTATATGGAGGCAGGAAGTAACCCAGAATTTTTTCCCAATAGGAGCGGGTATGATTTTGTAATCCCCACCCCCGAATACCCGTACCCGCTCCTTACCACCATGTACCCAATTATACATACTAATACTACATATACTATATTATGTATGTACTTATAAATAAGAACATACGCATAAATCTTGAGTATAGTTATAGTATACGTAAACAATTATTTCTTTAATTAACAAATTTTATTGATTACTATCTATCATAATAGACTACTTTATATTCAAAGAAAATCAATTGAGATTATATTTCTAAATATAAATATCAATTTATTTTCAATCTTGAATTGTTTATTTTTTTGTTTGGATATGGGTATATTCGGGGAAACCCGATCCCCATCGGGAGGTGGATTTGGTTCTTTATCTAATATCCCCAATGGGGATGGAGGCGGGGATGGCGAAAGACCCTCCAATCGGGGATTGGATATGGAATAGGGTCCCCCGATCCATACCCTACCCGTTGTCATCCCTAGTAGTGCCACAAAAAAATTCATATACTATTGTGATGTGAAAATTTGGGAAAATTTGTAAATGTAGTCCACTGACCGGAATACACTTAACATTCATGTAAGGCTCTAAAAACACAAGGGAAAATTGTACATGTTTAATTAGTTTTTTTCTCGGTTATTTGTTCAATTACGATCTGTGGAATGCTTCCGAGAAAGTGGTTCTCATTTAAATATGAAGTCATGTGCATAACACTATTCTTTTGTTGCTCATCAACTTAGTAGGCCCAACTAATGAGTTTGTGTGGCCTCAACTTAGTTTCATGGATGTGTCAATTATAATTGGGGAGGGGGGACATTTTGGTGATAGCCTTCATTCCTAGGACACCCTGTCTATAAGTTTTTTTTTTTTTTTTCATTCAAGAAGTTGAATTGTTAGTCATATTATTGTCTTAACCTACATTTAGTCACAGATTAGAGCTATTCTCCTATGTACTTGCCTACTTGGTGAATAGCTTTGTCACATGCATTTTATCTCGCCTAAGGTAATGCAATAATTTTCTCTTTGTTCGTTCTCTCTGTTTCCCATCATAGGATGAGCTTATGAGATGCATTTGTTTTGTCTTCAAATGAATGGCTACATGCCATGTACGAAATTCATGAAAGATGGGTTCCTGCATATACGAGACACATTTTTTCTGCCCACTTGACTAGTAATCAAAGAGCTGAAGGCTCTCATGCATTCTTCAAGCGATATGTGTCTCCAAAAAATTCTCTGATGGATTTTGTGACGCGGTTTGGTAGGGCAGTTTCACATATAAGGCATAATGAATTAGATTCGGATCATAAAGATGTCAAGAGAAGCCACTCCTCGTAACGAAAACGCTCATGGAGACGACAATGCGTGAAGCGTACACACACAGTGTTTTTTACAAGTTTCAACAGGAACTCTTGGATAGTGGCTCGTATGTGGTCAAGAGTACATTTAAAGATGAACATTGGTCTAAGTACAATGTTATAAGGACAATTCAGAGTGATTTGAAGGGTCGTGAGGTTTCGTTGGACAAGTCATCAAACTATGTTAAATGCAGCTGTAAGAAGTTTGAATGTGACGGGATTCCATGTCGGCACATGTTGGGCTACTTCACTAAAACGCAGATTGTGCAATTACCTGATCAATACATCTTGTGGAGGTGGACTAAATCAGCAAAAGCTAGCAGAGTTATGGATGACTCTAGTGGGAGTATTTCCGAAATACGTGACATTTCTATGTTACTGAAGCGAAATAGGATGTTACAAATAGCTAGCAGAGGTATTGATTCATGTTTATTTACGGAAAATGAGACTGAAGGTTTGGAAGAATATTTGCTATCAACTGAAAAGAGGCTTGCATGGAACTTGCTTTAAGATTGGTAAAATGGAACTTGCTTTAAGATTGGTGATTTCATTGGTGTCATTACGAACCAAATGCAACAAAGGAACTTGTTGGCAGATTTGTGCTTTGGTCGGTGTCATATCAGTCATGAGTTCATGTAGCGGATTTCATTCATGACGGAACAAGTAGCTACGTGATTCACACGGACCAAAAATATTAGCCTTTTCCAGTCAATATCGGGCACACCATAGCTAGGTGAATCCTTCTTTCAATTTTTGCCTTCTGATCTTCACACATGGGCATAGACTTAAAGCAGAAAACAAAATTTAGCTTATATGTCTGTGATTTATCCGTTTCTATTTTCGTCCTTGATTCAAACATTATGCAAACTAGCTATGACGCAATGGTAGGCCAAGTAATGAAAAATAGCCAAACACATTTATGGACCGAGCATGAATATTTCTCTGTACTGCACCGTGGTCTTCACCTGTGGCTTAATCATAAAGTGGATAATTTCCCTTCATCCAGTTACTACCAAGGCAATATATGTTCTCTAAACTATGGGAAACATCTTTTATAGGGATGAGATGTGCTTGACATAACTCTTTATCAAATTTGCACGTTGAAAGGAAGGATGGCTGAAAGAATAAAATAAAATAAAAACCACATTGTGGATATGTCGTACGAGGAAAACAATGGTCACGATAAACAACATTGCCATTTGTTATTCTCGTCGAATGTTTATCCCAAGGAATACAAACAAATTACAAGCCAATTTCATCGCCAATGACAGAACTCGGAATACAGGGCTATACATTTTTTTTACCCAAGTTACAAAAGAATATTATGACACAAGCAGAATTTCAAATGAAAAAGATACTAAAATCTGGGTGACAAATAAAAACTCCATTCATATTCAGATTAAACTATGGTACTTGGAAATTGCTCAGCCACAATCCAAAGAGTCCAACAAGTCAAGTTATAACTTCCCCAAGCCTGTTACTACGAGGATCTTGAGAAGCAACACAGAGTAAATGAAGGAAGGACACTTTCATATTGAAGTGAACCCTTATCATGAAGATACATCTCCTCTCCAACAAGTTGTTGCCTTTCTTGCACCTGGTCAAATGGCAATCCACATTATTGATCAAGAAATACGACGAAACTACTTTACTATGGGCAAAAATGTGCATGTTAGCTAAAAGTATAAATCTCATTATATAGATTAGCACCAAATTCCTTCAAACCCAAGCAAAACATAAAAGCCAAGTCCCTGAGATGTGAACTTTCTAAGTTCCCATTAGGAAAAATCAGCTAAATCGAGACAGATCAACCTGCATGGAACCAACAAAGGCAATGACTGATTTCTATACTCTACTAGAGAGGAAAATGATTTAGTCAACTAAATTCCTAAATTTGGGGTTAAAATCCAGAAAATAAGCCAAGAAAAACACAAAAATGACAGGAAGGCATCTACAATCACTTTGGATTGTGAGAGGTGTGTTAAGAAAGGGGAAGGAGCCAATCAAAAAACATCATTTTTGTATTGTTATGCATCTTTAATCACGTTGGATTATTGATTGAGCAGTAAGTGGATATGAAAATTCAGTCATATCAACAAAAGAAACCAAAACCATAAAAGAATGTATTGTAATATTTTGAAAGTAGAAAGCATACCGTGGTGCGAAATATTGTAACAGAATTTTTCTACACGTTTGTCTTGATGCCTGGATAGAGCAATGCATCAGTAATACTTTTCCCACCTGCCATAACCAAAAGGAAACAAAAGTATTACTATGTTCGACAATGAGCTTTAGTTTCCTGTTAAGCAAATTGCTCCCCGCACCTCCCCTAACACACACCTCCCACAGGCCCCACCATGGTTTTCCCAAAATGCCCCCCCTCTTTAAATATTTTCTCAAAAACATCCCCCCTATTTAATTAATTAAATTAATTTCTTTATTTATTTCTTTTGCTTTATTTAATTAATTATTTATCTCTTTTTCTTTATATCTTTTTTCTCTTTTATTTTTTAATATTCTGTATATCGTTGTTCTCTTTAACTTATTAAATATTATTTATTTAACTAAATTCCTGGTTTATTTAATTTTTAAATTAGTTTATCTTATTAATTTAATTCATTTATTTATGTCTTTTTCTTTATATCATTTTTCTCTTTTATTTTTTTAATATTCTTTATATCTTTTTTCTCTTTAACTTATTTAATGTTATTTATTTAAGTAATTTCCTTTTTTATGTAATTTTTAAATTAGTTTATCTTATTTATTTAATTCAATTATTCAGATTTTTTCTTATCTTCTTATCTTCAATTATAACCAATCATTCAGATTTTCTTTTTACCTTCTTATCTTCAATTGTAACCACTCGTTCAAATTTTTTTCTTATCTTCAATTATAACCACTCATTCAAATTTTCTTCTTATCTTCATTTATAACCACTCATTCAGATATTTTTCTTACCTTCTTATCTTCAATTGTAACTATTTATACTACTTCATACATTCTCCCACTACTTCAGACCTTATTTTTGTAATTCTCCCTCTCCGACTACTTCATACAATCACAGAACAACATCTCCCACTATTTTCGAAATTCATAAAACAACATTATGGAAGGCTACAACTTTTCAATTTCAGATAGTTGGTCATTTGAAAATGATATTCCCAAACGAGAGAGCATCTACAACAATCGTGATTATACACCCGAATTCACCACTAACCAGGTTAGTTATTACCATTGTTCTTAGGCATATTCGTCATTTATTTTGAAAGTAGAGAAAATATGTTAAGACTGGATAATGTTTTACTCATACATATTCGTTGTTTTTTTTTTTTTTTGTATAGATTTTTCAAAGTAGACAAGATATGTTAGATTGGGTGAAGAAAGTTGGTCTCCAAAATGCTATTGTGGTGGTAATTAAAAAAACTGCTAATTTAAAAGATGACAAGATGCCGAAGTGCATTCTTGTATACCAATACCTCCAGACGGTGGCATGTGGGGTTTAAGGGTTTCCTAAGGTTTTCATAATCATGAAGTAGCCGAAAATATTGAGGGCCACGAGTACCCCTCAAGGCTAAACCAATGGAGAAACAATTTATGCGCAACATGGCCAACAGGACCGTGCCTCGTGAAATTCTTAGTTTTCTGAAAGAACAAGACCCGTCAAACACGACGGGAATTAAGAGCATTTACAATGCCATTTTCAAAAACAAGGAAGCCAAATAGGGCGGTCTAACTTCTACTCAGTATGTCATGGAGCAATTAATTAGCAATGGATACCTTCCTGAATTTAATAAAGATCCAGACACCAACGAAATCACAGATATTCTTTGGGTTCATCCTACAAGCCTAGAGCTATTTGTCAACTTTTCGTCCATGTTGATCATTGATGCCACATACAAAACCAATGAGTTTCGGATACCACTATTGGAGGTTGTGGGTATCACATCCATAATGCAAACTTACTCGCTTATGTTCGCATATCTTAGTAATGAGAAGGTAGAGCGACTGACATGGGCCTTGGATACCTTAAAGAAGTGGATGGTTGGAAAGGGGGCATCGTTGCCATTGGCAATTGTCACAGATCGGGATTTGGCACTTCTTTACGCCATTGAAGCATGTTTCCCCATGGCATGTCACATTCTTTGTATTTGGCACATAAACTAGTGCGTAATGAAGAACTACAAGCCTACGTTTGGTCCAGCGTAGGAATGCTTTTTATATTCATGGCCCTCGCTTATTAAATCTTCAACACAGTCGTCTTTCCAACAGAAGCGGTTGGCCATGTTCGAGGAGTATAGGCAATATCTGCGTGTCCTAAGTTACCTTTGGGATACATGGTTAATGTCGTACAAAGAGCGGTTTGTTTCATCATGGACAGATACATGTATGCACCTCGGAAGCAATTCAAGTCAGAGGTATAGTCATTTTATAACTTTACTAATTAAATTTTGTGCATTATTCTATTACAGTAACGAATACTTTTTGTAATTTTCCTATTTAAATTATGTCCATTATTCTATTACAGGGCCGAGTCCGCACATGCGAGGCTAAAGAAGTATTTGGGGGATACCATGTCAGACCTACAAAGGACTATACGCGAGTACGGACAAGCAGGGGCTACACCGCGCAAAGCGATGCAAACCCCTAGGAGCCCAAAGAATGGGCGCCTACCCCAAGGCAGCCAATGGCTGCCCTCCACTTGTCCTAGGCGCCTAAACTATAGGCTCTTCCCCTCCATATAAGAAGCCATTTCAAGCAAATGGCACCTCTTCCACCCCTTTGAGTCTCGTATTGTGCTTGACCGACCGGGTGTATAAAATTAAGACTCAAAAACACGTCTCAAGCGCAGGACTACCAATCAATGTAGCACAATAATCCGGAAGTACCGGAGTCGAACCACAGAGACGGACGACGGTGTTTGACTCAAAAGTGGGAAAATCTAGTTTAATTTAGCTCTTAGGTAGCCACCCTTTGTTCGACTTGTTAATTTACTAACTAAATGATTTGAATTAATTTACTATGGAATTTAAAGGAGAGTACAGCCGTGGGCACTCCATCGTCCGCGACTAGCCCTAACCAATATCCACTCGGGTCACAATTCATTTAAATAATCGATTTCAGATTAGGAAAAAGATTCCCTAACGAATGCACACCACCTGTCACCAGTTTCCATGCGCAACTACTGCTACAAGGACTCTGGCGATGCCCGGGATTTCGTTCGTTAGGAGAAGAGATTTCGTACCCAAAATTGCTTAAAAATTCCGTTTCATTCTAACCCGCAGTAGACGTCGATCAGTCTACTGTGAAAACTACCGGAACATCTATAGCAACTTGAAAATATCTAGAACTCGAATTCAGTCTACTGGAAAATCTATAGCAACTTGAATCTGGAATTGAAAACCTAGAACAGCAGACAAAAAGTTAAGAAAAATAAAGCGAAAATTATGAACTGTGAAAACTTCGGACCCCTAATTCGAGTTCTAGAGGGACTATATATACTAATCTCCCTTAATTACAATTAAAAACCCTAAAAGAATTCGAAATCGGACCGCACGAAGACCCAAAACGCCACCGTTCCATTGCCCGCTAAGGCCCTCGGTAGCGCTACACCATTTTTGGTGTAGCCCTACCTAACCCTTATCTCGTGCTTATAAGCCACTCGGTAGCGCTACACCATTTTTGGTGTAGCGCTACCTAACCCCTTAACTTCCCTTTGACCGATTGACTTGTTGATCCATGGGTAGCGCTACACCTCTTTTGGTGTAGCGCTCCGGAACTCTCTGTTCATTTTTGCTCCCCTTGTGTGCCAATCTCGAGCGCTCCAGAGAAATAAGGTAGCGCTCCCGATGGGTTACGAACTTTTTTTTCACGCCAAATGAACTCCAACACTTAGTCTCCACAGCCTTTCTCCTCATTGATCATCGTGCATGGCCTTTCAACAAGTCTGATTAGCGCCAACACCCTCAAATCCCTGCAATTTAAGCACAAACACACAATCCAACCACGTGCACGAATTAAATGGAAAATGAGGATTAACCGCACGTCTAACGTGCTCATTCTTCCCTACTTAGGCGCTCAAATGCATGGATTTCACGCGCCTATCATATTGTTTGAATTCTTGGGTCGCCTCCAGACCGGTGTGAGAATTCTTTGGTCACCTCTAGACCAGCTAGTGAGTAGGTTTGGGTGTCTAGCTTTAGGCGCTATCTCTGCCGGGTTTCTTAGAAAGGAACCTCGGTAGTCAGAGTGGCGCCGAAGCTCTGCCGGATTCCCCAAGTGGAATCTCGGGATATAGATACTACGCTGAAGCTCTGCAGTTTTTCTCCGAGAAAAACTACCGGTAGTCAGGGCTTAGCGCTAGCTCTGTCTGAGTTCTGACTCCAGATCTTTCAATCCTGCAGTTACGCTGCCCGATTTCCGGCTCCAAATCAATCAGTTTCTGCCGGAGGCTATAGCCAATTTTTCGGGCAACTTTATTCGTCTGATTCTCTACCCGGGGTTCGAACCGGGAGTTTGTAAGTGAATTTAAATATCAATTGTGGTTTACTTGCTTTCAGTATGTAGTAGGTATATCTAGACTTGTACTGGCCCGGCAACTGCCCGGGCTAGCTGATAAGCACACGAATATGTAATATTTGTGTCTTAAATCCTCGAATTTGATCTAATTATTATGTTCATTATTTATATTTATAAGATTTTGTGCATAAGGTTTGTTTGGAGTGTTTCAGGATAAAACAGTGTTGCTGGGACACATAAATATGCATAAGGTTTGTTTCGACCCGGTACTTTTCCTTGGCGAGTCATGAACCCGGATTAAACGCAAACAAGCTTTGTTAGCGCAGGTGTGAGAATCATGAAACCACTTAGGCCATAGAGTGATAATCACCCTAGGCCGAGTCTACGACTACTCCTCCATTGATGAAGGACTCGCCAAGGAAAAGCTAAATATTATGCTAGACATAACGGCTTTTTAATGTGATTAAAAAGAAGATTGGCCTTAAGAGTGTACCGAGGAGATGTATACAAGAGGGTAGACCAAAGGTGTCCTCCTTTCAATCTCAAAGGATCCACAACTAAGACTAATCTTAGATTCGGGTTTGGTGTGAGAAATAGCCGAATAGTTTGCAAACTCTCACAACCAGACCTCAATCCGTTGATTAAGTGAATTTTAACTAAGAATTGAAATAGACTAGAAATATTAAAGCTGAAATTAAAAGAAGAATTACAATACAGAAACTTGAATTGAATTAAAATAAAAGAGGAAAGAGCTCTCGGCTCTTTGGCTTGAAAAGACAGAAAGGAAACAAAAAGGGAAGAAAGTCGGACAGAGAGAGAATGAAACTATTGCCCAAAAGAAATTTACTCGCTCCCTCCCAAATGCAGCAAAGCTGCTCTTTTATAAGCAATGAGGGCTGGAAATTTATCCAGTGTTACGCGCACATAGGAGACTAAGAAAAAGAACCAACGGCTGAGATTGATGCAGGGGCTGATCGGGTGCACAGAACTTTGACACGTGGCATGCTGGTGCTGAACCCACTACCGAATTCCTCCACATGGATCTGACTTTGGAATAAACAATTGTCCCACCAGATTTCTTTGAAGAAGAAAACAATGTAATTGCTCCACTGGGAGCCATTTGAATATTGATCCGGCTTGCGATGCTCTCGACTAATTTTCAAAACGAAGTCCGATCGAGGCGCCGGAACAGTCAAATTTCTTATTTTAATACCGGGAATAAAGCGGTATAGCTCATGTAATTTTATTGACTTGGCATGCACTCCGTAGAACATAATCTGGTATAAACAGCGCTCCGCAATTTTCTTTCCATTTCTAGATTCCCAGCCGACACTTCCAATTCCTGCCAACTTTCTACTTTTGCTTTTTGTTAGTTTATTCAATGTGGGAATGGCTTGAAAAATGATCCAACGTGACACGCTCATGCATGTTCCACGTAGTAAATGCGCCATATTTACACTGTTTTATCCTGAAACACTCCAAACAAACCTTATGCACAAAATCTTATAAATATAAATAATGAACATAATAATTAGATCAAATTCGAGGATTTAAGACACAAATATTACATATTCGTGTGTTTATCACTAGCCCCACGTCTAAACCGGACATCTTTATACGCGCATTCATATCAAGTCAGTCTATTGTCCATGAAATATATCTAAGAATAAACGTACACTGTCGATGTGCTTGGCGTTAGTCTCGTTAGGGTTTTGCGCGCGAGGAATACCAAAAGACTGTCACAATGGCGTACGCACCAAAGGGGTTTGGTACTTCAAACGGGTCCATTGCGTGGCTCTACCATCACCTCTGGGTCTTTTCTGTATCTTCTGAGATCGCTATAAGCTTGACTTGACTAGCTGTCCGGGCAGTCGTACAAAACAACTAAAAGCAAGGCATCGGGATTAAATCCCGGCAACAATTCATATTATCTCGGCTATTTATGTGTCCCTACCGCAGACCTGCCTTAGGGCACCCAGTTATGCTGTCCGCGTGCTCCGAGAAGCCGGACCATTTTTATCACTCACATCATTTACATTGTATTCTGTGTGCATTTTCAGATAATGTCCAGCATGCCAAGGAGTTGTAGAGTTGTCCGTCTTGACTTTGTTCCGGATCCGCAATCAGCTTCCCCTACCAAAATGCCCTCGAGTCTATCCTAGGGATACCTCCATGTCAAAATTACTAAAATACCCCTGTGTCAATACCAGGGTCAACTCTACCCTCAAATTACCATAATACCCCTGTGTTGCCCCCAGGGTCAGCTCCATGTCCAAATTACGAAAATACCGGTCCACTATGCCCAGAGTCAGCCCAACCTACAGATTTGACCCGGGAACCACCCGGGGCCCGCCGACAATCATCCAGACCCCCGAGACCAATTTTTACTAATTTTTACCAAAATACCCCTCGAACCACGAAAACCTATTTTCGATATGTAAACCCTACCGCGGACGACCCGGGACCCGCCGAGATCATTTTTTGGCTCCGGGCAGCAAAATTCAACTTTTTACCACAAAGTCAATCGAGTTAGCTGTGCTCACTTTTACCATCTAAAACTATACCAGATATCTTCCGGGGACCACCGGAAGCCTTTTCCCGGCTCCGGTCACGTATTTTCAACTTTTCATTATAAAAACTATTATATCTTTTTGTAATCACTTTTACCCTTCAAAACTGTACCGGATATATCCCGGGGCCCGCCAACAGCCATTTTCGGCTCCGAGCAAGATTTTTACAACTTTTCATATAAACTTGCAAACTGCGTTCCGAATCCATTTTCGGCCATGTAACCACTTAAACATCATCCCGGAACCCTCGGTGACTGTCGGTAGCCTCGGACGACCATTTTTCAATACTTTCCCCACCGAGTCGTGTAGTCAGTCCTGACCAGTCTCGAGTCTCGGAATCTTCCGGAGATGTCCCAAAGTTTCCGCGCTGGAGATATCCCTAGCTTTTGTCACCGCCAGAGTCTGATGATGTCCTTCGTGTCTCCATATCCTGCTGGTGTAGATTCCGCAGCGATAATTAACTTCTCTAGAACTTCAGCTCTTTGTCGGAACTACGCGAGACCTGATTTCTCCTGAGGCCGGAGAATACGTAGGCAGTCGGATGACGGCTCGGTCACAAATAAAACATCTTGAACTACGTGATGACCTGATTCTCCTGAGACCGGAAATACATAGGTAGCCCTGAGACCGGGCTTGATCCAAATCTTATTTTTGTACTTATTCCCCTTTCTTTTGTAAAAGTCTCATGTATTGTAATAAAATTCATTTTCAGACAGACTATCTCTTTCCATTGTATGTATGTATGTATGTATGTATGTATGTATGTTGTCACAAGTTTTCGTTACTCATGTTGAAAAGGTTCGTTTCCGAGTGCCGAAAGGGCGGGGTAGGGTGCTCCGGCTTCCCTACACGTAACGGGGTATTACCGAACCTTTTCTTTTCTAAAATCGCAAACCAAACAAAAATCGAGTAATTTTTGTCAAACAAAACCGTGTCTCCAGACCCGAGGCATTTCTATCAAACAAAACCGGGTCTCCAAACCCGAGACATTTCCACAAATAACCTTTTTCGATGGTGACTTGACACACCGGGAATTATGTCAAGTGGCGACTCTGAGTTATTTTCATAAATAACAAATATGGCTCAGTCATAACTGTAAAACCCGTGCTTTTACAAAACCCGTGCTTTTATTTATTATTCATTGTTAAGACAAGAAACATAATTTAGTTAACCAAATTAAAATTGAATAAGTAATTAAATAAATAAAGTTAGAAAGTAATTAAAATTAAATAAGACTTTAAATAAATAAAGTTATAAAGTAATTACTTGACGAATTAAATAAGTGATTAAGTAATTAAACAAATAAAGTTTGAAAGTAATTAAAGTTAAAAAATAAATTATGTTTGTGGTTCAAATTCAAAAAAAAAGTTAGAAAAGAAGAAGTAGAACCTGTTTTAAAAAAATGAAGTTTGAAAGTAGTTTACGTTGGTGGGTGGGGTAGGGGGTTGCGGGAAAGTGGGTAGGGCCGGGTTTGGAGGGGGGGGGGGGGGGGTGGTGTCTGGGGGGCATGAGGAGCAGCTCTCTCCTGTTAATATAAGAAATACACTTTGTGATGCAACAATCCACAATAGAAGAAAAAAGGAAACAGCTTGTTTGGTTTGGCAAAATGACGGTCAATACCCTTGATCGAGGTCAGCGCAAACATGATCTTCTATTTTCTATCGACGTTCGTGTTTTGCACATAAAGAATGTGCTGGAAATCTTCACTCGCTACCAGTACTAGTGACTGTAGAACCCTAGAAATCGAAATCGGTAAATATAGATAAAACCCTAGCAAACAGGAGAACGACATATATATATATACAATTCAATCTCGAACAAAAAATCCCTTACATAAGCTATGTAAGGGAGCCCGTAATCTTATACGGGCTCCCTTACATAGCTTATGTAAGGGATTTTTTGTTCGAGATTGAATTTCAACAATCCGAACCGTTAGATGCGTTTAGAATGTGTTTTTAAGGTCCAACACGAGGATTCGTAAAAAAAAATACCCGGAAGTGCTTGATCCGAGCATTTTTCGATAAAAACGTTATATATGCATTTTTTTAAAAACTGATCGGATCAAGCCCTTCCGGGTAATTTTTTTTTTACAAATCCTCGTGTTAGATCTTGAAAACACGTTTTAAACACATCTAATGGTTCGGATCGTCTCGGATCGTTGAAATTCAATCTCGAACGAAAAATCCCTTACATAAGCTATGTAAGGGAGCCCTTATAAGATCATCTTCATATATATATATAGGTCCAGCTTTCAGTCAAAGATCCCTGACTGGAAGCTTTTGGGTGTTTTGAAGGTTTTAAAAATTGTTTTAACAAAATCCAAACCGTTCAATGTGTTTAAAATTTACAGTTTTGTGAAAAACTGCTCGGATCAAGGTCTTCCCGGTATTTATTTTTGATGATTTATCTCGGGGACCCTTAAAAACACGTTTTAAACACATTGGACAGTTCGGATCATAAAAAAAATATCGGGAACGTGGAGGTTCGGAGCCCAGACTAGAAGTGCTCCTTATATATATATATATAGAGAGAGAGAGAGAGAGGATCTTATAAGGGCTTCCTTACATAGCTTATGTAAGGGATTTTTTGTTCGAGATTGAATTTCAACAATCCGAACCGTTAGATGAGTTTAAAATGTGTTTTTAAGGTCTACCACGAGGAGTTGTAAAAAACAAATACCCGGAAGAGCTTGATCCGAGCATTTTTCGATAAAAAAACGTATATGTACGTTTTTATCAAAAAATGCTCGGATCAAGCCCTTCCGGGTATTTTTTTTTTTTAACGATTCCTCGCGTTCGACCTTAAAGACATGTTTTAAACACATCTAACGGTTCGGATCATCTCGAATCGTCGAAATTCAATCTCGAACGAAAAATCTCTTACATAAGCTATGTAAGGGAGCCCGTAATATATATATATATAGAGAGAGAGAGAGATAGAAAGAGAGAGAGAGAACCTTGGTTGTTCCACCTTCTTCTTCAATCGAATCGATCACCTTCTCGAACGTTTTTTCTTCTCTCTCTTTTCTCTCTCTTCTATTGAACATAGAATGAATTTGGGATGGGAGATGGGTTATGACCCGGATGATTTTTACCCGATAAGTCTTGACCCGGGGCTATTTTGACATGTTTTTAAGGATATCTGTAGAAAATGAACTCATTCAAATAACAGTAACTAGTCGACCCAAACAATTCTGAGAACACCAGTTCTTGTCAAGTTTTTTGAAAACTTATTTGGATCAAGCACTTATCGGTATTTGATTGAGCTGAGTTTTTTAAAGGATACCCGGAACAATATAACCCGGAACAAAAGCGTATGTTTTTATATGTGTCCCCGAAACCGGCCCCTATATATACACTTTTGGCCCAGGATAATTTGGTTGGGCTATCGGAATTTGAGAATCTTGGCCGTAGCATCTACCCAACACAATTATCACCTCAAAATCAAAGTAAGAAGGCTTTCGGCAATTAACTCACCGGTCTATCTCCATTTACTGATTTTATTGTTCCGTCACACCTTACCATTATGTTGGGGCCAAAACTAAGGTCCCGCAACATGTGAGTCTCATGCTTTGCTGTTGGTGTGGGTACCTAGATCCTAAAGGGATAAAAAAGTAAATTTGTGTGCGAAGTGTACGTACGGAGAAGATGAGAAACTAAGTGCGAACCGAATTTCGCTCGATACAAAAACTGACCCAAATTTTGTCGGAAGGGGTTCGGTTATGTAAAGGTTTTTTCCGAAACATGGTTAAAGAGTTTCATGACAAACATAGGAGGAGGCAAACTATAATTTCCAAATACACACTCCGTACTTGCCTTGTTTATCCCACTACAGCCTATTTTGGCCTAATAAGCAAAGTTTAATTTTTCTTCGTCTTCAATTGATTTTTTTCCGCGTTCGGTAGTTTTCATGTTAAGTTTTTGTGTATTATTGGTTCTTCTCGATGAGAGGAACCGGAAAAGTAAATAATTATGATCCAAACTTAAACTAACTAACGTGAAGAAAAACCAATAACACACAAAAACTTGACACGCAACTAACTAACGCGAAAAAAATCAAATAAAGACGAAGAAAAGTAAACTTCTTATTAGGCCAAAATAAAACATGAAACTAACTAACACGAAAAAAATTTAAATAAACATAAAGAGTCAAGTTAAGTAAATAATTATGATCCAAACTTAAACTAACTAACGCGAAGAAAAACCAATAATACACAAAAACTTGACACGCAACTAACTAACGCAAAAAAAATTAAATAAAGACGAAGAAAAGTAACTTATTAGGCCAAAATAAAACACGAAACTAAGGCCTCCTTTGGCAAAAGGTTTATTCGTTTTGTCTTTATTCAAAAACAATTTGCATTTATTAGTTTTGCGTCAATTTTTTGTGGTTTATTGGTTCCTCTCGACGAGACGAATCTAACAAGTATGAAATTATAGTGAAAATTAGGAATTATTTTTTGAATAAAGCCAAAATTAATCCAATAAACCACGTATTTTTGGCTTTATTCAAAAAAAAATAGTTTTGACTATAACTTTATACTCGCTCCGTCTCTTTTTAAGTGTGTTGCCTCGTAATTCCAACTTATTTTCTCTCACATCAACTTTTACAAGTTTTACATCTACTTTCCACTACTTACCCTTATTAATATAATAATACCCACTAATTTTTTAAAAAGAAATCTACTTTTCAGGGCAAAATAGGAAATGTACCCACTAACTTTTCCAAACACATACTTATTAAGGGACAACCCAAAATGAAAATGTATTCACTATAAAAGGGACGGAGGGAGTACTCTTTAGATTCGTCTTGTCGAGAGGAACCAATAAACCACAAAAATTTGATGCGAAACTAACATTTGCGAAAAAAAATTGAATAAAGACAAAACGAATAAACCAAAAAACCGGTTAAAATTTTTTTTGCCAAAGGAGGCTTAACTAACACGAAAAAAATTTAAATAAACATGACTTAAAGAGGTGATTTGGCCACAAAAAAAAAAACTTGTTTTTTAGTTTATTTGGAGGAATAAACCGGAATAAATCACAGTGCTTTGGCAAAAAAACTGGAGTTGTTTTTTGGGTGACAGATGATGCAATCGACGGTTAAGATGAAGCCAGGAGGCTGAGCAAAATTATCATATTATCCTTGGTCTCTTTAAACAGTGGATAAATAGTGGAATAAACCAAAGGAATTTTTTGGTTTATTGCTACATAAACCAAAAAACATGTTTTTATTTGGAGTATTTGCCCTTGCCAACGGCTTATTGGGCTAGGGTCCAAGGGTTTGGGTCCAGTGGGCTGTTTAGTCCAGCTAATCTTTTTTAGATTGGGCGTGTCCAGTCTTAGAAGAGTTTTGAGCTCGTCAGTCCTCTCATGGACAATAATGCCCCGTGTACTATTTAACGTCTATATTTCAAAGTATCTTCTTCTCTCTCTAAATTGTTCGATCTGTTGGCGGCGATTTCTGCTTCTCTCTGGAGATTGCGCGTCAATCTCGCTCTCTCTCAATTTCATTCTGTTCGTGGATCAGAGATATCGTTGGATCATTCTCAGTGTCAGCGATCAACGTCTATTTTGTGATCGGTAAACAGTCTGTGATTTCGATTTTTATTTTTATTTCGTGAGCTGTTTGTCTCTCTTTGCGATTGATCTCTGTCTCTCTCTCTCTGAGCTGTATGATTTCAATTTTTTGACGATGATTTTGGATCTGTTCATTTATGATGAATTCTCATGACATCGTTTTGATCTCTCTATCTGTGTCTGTTTCTCAATGTCGCTTTTTCTCTGTCTCTCTCTTTGTTTCCGTTTCTGTAGATGTATTCATAGTCTGAGACATAGTGAAGTCGTGTTTTTTGTACACAGAATATATTTTTGCTGAGATGTCGATATCTCTTTGTTTATTTTTGGTAGATACAGACTCTATTTTATGATATATATGTTTATCTCTGGATTTATGTCGAAGATACAGTTTCTTTGTCCTTGAGATATGGTTATCTCGTGCACAGAGTATCTTTGGATGAGATGTGCATACCTCCTTTTCAGATATGTTTATCTCCTTTTGCTTTACAGTTTGTCTTGGATGAGATATTGTTATCATATGCATTCTTTTGGTAAAGGAGTTTGTTTTATGTGATATATTCTTATCTCCTGCTCTGTTGTTTTTATTTTTTGCAGAGTTAAGGTCACTGACTTCAGAAAAATGGACTCATCTATTATTTTGTTATGCAAATATGGATCATTCACCTTGGTTGTTAACGTTGTGAGGGGTTTTAAGCTAGTTTCATGATCTTGTAGCAAATATTTGTCAGAAGTGGAACAATTTTGTAGGAAGGAGGTTCAATCTTTTATATGTTGTTTCTGGACATAGTAATTGTCTCCTTGAGAATGATGATGATTTGGAAAACCTGGTTGCATTAGCTAGTGCTTATGGTTTTCCTTGTGTTGAGGTATCCGTTAATGAACGGCAGTCAATTGTTTGTTATGATCAGAGTAATAGTATTGAAATTGGTGAATGTAGTAACCCTGAAATTGATGAAGATCCTCTTGAAAAGTTTTGTCCTCATCATGAGACAAAACGACTTTCTGCTGATTGGGCGTATTTGATTAGTCATGTTGGTCAAGAATTTAGAGGCGGTGTTGATGATTTTAGGACGTGTTTATGCAAGTATGCGCTTGAGCTTGGATTCAAGTTTAACTACATAAAGAACGACAAAATAAGGGTGACAGCTATTTGTTCTAAGAAGCTTGATGGTTGTAGATGGTTTATCCATTCAGTTTTAGACAAATCAAATGGTTTTTTTCGCATTAAGGAGTTGCACAAAGAACATGATTGTGGTGGTACAGTTTGTAGTTCCAAAAGTTCTAGAATGAGTTCAATTGGTTGCTAGCTGTATTTTTTAAGAGGTTCGTAACAAGGGGTCATATGCGCCGATAGAAGCTGTCAGATTATTTCGGCAAAGATATGGTACTACAATTAGTTACACCCATGCTTGGTGGGGGGTTGAGAAGGCAAC
>JAXBDA010004845.1:0-27010 GCA_036023075.1 Gaultheria prostrata
GGGGGGGGTGGGGGGTTGGGGGAGGGGCTACGTCCTTTGTCTACTTTGCTCACGATGCTCATGTATGCCGTATATACTTATGCTGACCTCAGTTTTTCAACATCCGACAAAACTCTTAGGCTAGGCTGAGTTTGTCAAAAATTTTTTTTATGGAAAATCACATAAAATCATTATGAAATTTTCCATTTTAGCACGCAGATCCTATAAAACTAGGTGTTAAAATGGAAAATCACATAAAATCTAACTTTAAACAAATGTGAATCAAATTTTCTTTTTGCCTGAATATATTAACCAAAAAGGTTAATTTGAAATAGTAATTCTAATTTATAGAACCTTTATAAGTTGACTAAATATGATTTCATTTGTTAAAAAAAAACCTTTTAAACGTTCTCAACATAATCTAAAATGGAAATAACATGCTATAATTTCTATCCATTACTAAGTTTTGTGATAAATATAGTTTCACTTATTCATAGTAAGTTTTCCATTTTTGACTCCCTCTATGATCACAACCTTCGACCAGACCAATCATCACTGTTGCTAACCCACCGACCACATTTTGGCCGGCGATTAAACTCTCTAATGACTTTCAGTGATATGTTTGAAATCGTATTTCCATTGAGAGAACATCTCTCGCTAAGTCGCTGACGATCCCACATTGCTTGGGGATGGAATCAATGATCACTAATGTTGGGTCTCTCTACTCATTGCCAATTAATTTTGAGTTGGATATAAAGTTTACACATGGTATTAGAGTCGGACCCATTCTATCCACATTTTATAAAATAGAATTCAGAATCCACATCCCACGATGACATACCAGCAAAAAGATATTACACGATGATAGATCCAAAAAGAAGCTACATGTGATAGACCTCGAATCAGCAACACATGAGGGGGATGGTAATGAATACAATCCCACATTGAACCTCTCTAGCTCACTTATTGCCAATTGGTTTTGAGTTGGATATAAAGTTTTCACATTACCATTATGTGTCTCAAGTAAAAAGAAAAGACCAAAGGGGCGTACGGTAAGCCTAGATTACGTATATTTTTTTTATATTTGTTACGTATAATTTGGGTACTTGTTAGGTATGGTTTTGTTCAAGTTACAGTTTTTTTACAAATGCACTATTCACGCACTGTTTACTGTAACCTTCTTACGTATGGTTTCGGTACTTGTTACAACCTGTTATGTGTTTTAAAAAGGTTCACTATTAGTGTTACTGTTAATGTTAATCTATCAAAAAATACTTAACAATCACCAAAATCATACGTAACAATACCAAAAACATACGTAATGGGGCGTACGGTACACTCATTTCTAGCGTACCATAGATTTTTCCAAATAGAAATATGGATATATGCAGTTTTTTTACAAATTCACTATTCACGCACTGTTTACGGTAACCTTGGTTTTGGTACTTTACGACTTGTTATGCGTTTTAAAAAATTTCACTGTTAGCGTTACTATTCATGTTAATTTACCAAAAAATACTTAGCAAAAACCAAAATCCTAGGTAACAAAACCAAAAACATACGTAATGAGGCATACGGTACACTCATTTCGAGCGTACCATAGATTTTTCCAAATAGAAATATGAATATATCGATCACTTCAAGTTGGACGATGGATTTCAAGTGTGGAATCTTGCCTATTGCAAAAAAGCCCAAGACCATCGATAATTTACCAGCCCGCAGCCCGCTTCAATCAAATGTAGTCTTTTGATTTGGGCCGAATACCAACTCACGTGGCCCACTCTTCCCATAAGCTTAGCCCATACCCATTGTGCTCCTTCTATCTCTATAGGTGAAAGCTTCCCCCTATGGAGTCTTGTTAATAAGCTCTTTAAAACTTTTAATACAAAAGTGATGTAAAAATTTCTGATGGGCCTGATTTTCTCCCAAGACAACTGGAATAAGTATTTTAATATTATCGAGTGATTCGAATCGTTTGTGTGGGATATCGAAGTTGGCCCCACAAGACCACATTTAGCGGAAGGAAAAAAATCAAAATGCCTCCCAAACTTTACACCAAATGTCTCATAGCCTCCTAAATTTTAACTTATTTTAATTTAACTCCCAAACTTCAACTCCGTAATTCAAAATGACTCCTTCCGTCCAAATCCGTTACCTCACTAACGGAAAATGATGACGCGGAGGTTAACGGAGGGTATAAACCGTTAGTAGGGTCACAACCGCCCCAAAACGACGTAGTTTTGGGGCGGCCCAGAAAAAAAAAAGAAAAAAAAGAAAAAAAAAAAAAGAAACCAAAAAATCAGTCTCTCTCTCCCTCTTCTCCCCTAATCTCTCTCCTCCTCTCCTCCACTCCACCTCCACCACTCTCTCCTCCTCCTCTCCGTTGACCTCGAACCCCACTGGACGAAAACAAACTCTAAAGCCAACACAAAGCCGAGAAAAAGAAACCCTAAAATGAGTCTCTCTCCCCTCCCCTAATCTCTCTCCCTCCAAAACCCACCTCCAAAGCCAACACAATAGCTCAGGCAATGCCTCTGGAAGCTCCATTAACCACAACAACAGGAGCTTCAACACTTTGCCTTGATTCAATACTACATATATTGTGGAAAATTAAACTTGAAAATGAATCTGACATGATCAGATGCTTAGGTTTTGATGAGAAGGGCTACGCTCATGGGTTTCTCATTACTACTGCTGTTGTTGTTCTTGCCTTTACTATTTTTAGTACCACATACAATGGTGAACTCAAACCCATAAGCAAAGCAAGAAACAATCCCACGTCGGAGTGCCGCCATGAATGCTGCCGTAAGCTATCCGATTTACCCCAACTCCGATCAGCCGCCATTGTAGGCAACTCCCCGGCGGCCTTCGATCTGTACCTTATGGCTGTAGCTTCTTCCACCGTTAAATCCTCCAATATGGAGAGCTCCCTTGCTCCTCCATTTTCGCCGGTGTCAGTGGCAGCGAAGGAGAAGAGGAGGAGAGAGTGGTGGAGGTGGAGGAGAGGAGGAGAGAGAGTTTGGCGGAGAGAGATTATTGGAGGAGAGAGAGACTGATTTTTTTGGTTTTTTTTTTTTTTTTTCTGGGCCGTCCCAAAACTACGTCGTTTTGGGACGGTTGTGACCCCACTAACGGTTTATACCCTCCATTAACCTCCACGTCATCATTTTCCGTTAGTGAGGTAATGGATTTGGACGGAAGAAGTCATTTTGAATAACGGAGTTGAAATTTGGGAGTTAAATTGAAATAAGTTAAAGTTTGGGAGGCTATGAGACATTTGGTGTAAAGTTTGGGGGACATTTTGAATTTTTCCCTTAGCGGAACACTTGACTTGCATGCCCCCAAAAGACAAAAGACGTCGTTTTTGGGGTTTTGCATGGAGCAATGATCCAGTTGCGCTACAAGCACCCAGGATACCACAAGACGACTACGCTAAGCAGTACTAAACATGCCTATTGTCATATACTACAACACTATGGGAAACCAGGTTTTGAGTGCGGTACAAGCACCCTGTATCCCTACATGACGATAACGCTAAGCAGTATTCAGCATGAATCACCTATTGTCATATACTACAACCCTATAATGCACCCTGCACTATAAGAAATTGGGTTCTGAGTAAAACGGAAACATAGGAGCGCGATTGATTTCTTTTCTATTACACGGTTTCCACCCCATTCGGTGTGAAATTGACACAAAATTTTGCAATGAACAAAAAGCTCTTTCTCTCGTGGTGAAGCCACTAACGATAACAGTTTCATTTGGTATCATGTGAAAAAAATAGAAATATACACCACTTACAGTTTTAGACTTTGTTTCTTTTTGAAAAGAGATTTCATTTTAAAAGTTGAACCACTAAATGTAAAGATAAACAGTTGTAATGCAACAACAGAGGCTTTTTTTTGTAGTAGTTGGATTGCATAGAAACCGAGTCCAAATAACATTTTAGCACTCAGGAATGTCCAAATCCGTCATTGTCACTGTCCAGAGGCTTAAGGTCAATTTCAAATTGCATCCCTCCAAATTGAAGCGCACTTCAATCCATGTTTGGCGCCAAAAACCATTACATGCTACTACTATAACGAATATGCTTGTCTTCTAGCTATTGCTGATATGTGACATGTCTCTTTATGAAAGTCTGAAAAGGGGTATCCCAATATCTTGTATGCAGTTGGTTTTTCTGTATGAAATTTCTCATGAAAGAGAGGAAATCTGTCATTTCCAATTTGTAACCAAGAAAAATGTACTCCTTGGGTTGGACTTCAGTGTCCTTAGCTTCACAATTTTTCAAACAAAAAAAAGAAGAAAAACTTTGTTCCAATAAGCTCCTACTGTCAAAATGCTAAAATCACGGAAGCAAGACACCTGTACTGAAATCCATATGATATTTTTCGTGCAATTTCAACAGCAAAATCGCACAAAAGTATCTTACCTAAGACCATCTCCAATGGTGTTAGTAAAAATGTGGTGTTATATGACACAAAAATGTAAAACGTGATTCCCATTTATGTGTTGTTATGACAAACTGTGATGTTAAGTTAATGAGTGTTGCAGTGGTACTGTTAAAGTTTTGTTTAAGTGTAAAGAAAAATACACAAATACATATATGTATACACATATGTGTGCCACCTTTTTCTCTCTCCTCATCTCTTCCCCTCACTGGTGACTCCAACTTATTGGGAGTGGGGTCGGCCGACCCCACGGGAAGAAAAAAGAATGCTACTTTTATATTAAGTTTTTAAAAAAATTCATAAATAAACCCCCTAAATTATGTAGTGACATCACTGGATAACTCCTAAAAATTCATAAAAGTTATTTTTTTGTGTGACTTGTTTAAATCCTAATCACTCGTTTTGTTCTTTTGAAAAAAAAAATGTTAATCTGTCTTATTAAGTTAAGCTTTATTGAAAAGGGAAAAAAAGAAAAGAAAATGTTAACTGTCTTAACTTCTGACTAATTTATGCTTTTTAACTCCATTATTGGAGTTGGCCGAACTGAAATTGCACGGGAACACAAGTATGGAAAAACGAATATAGATCGATACCCATTTTCTAACGGCCACAGTAGCACTTTGGTTCATTCTTGACAATGAACTAGGGGTCATGACGGAACAAAGGGTGCAACTTGTCTTTCTTCTTTCTTGAGATACAGAAAGAGAAAAAACACATCAAAGTAAATTAATCACAACCTGAGATGAACCAAAGTGATGGGACCAATGAAAATAAAAACTCAAACCCCTTCATTTGCCTTCCGGGTGTAATGGGAAAAGCTCCAGAGTCTTGTCTCCACCATCTTTACAATACCTCTTTTCCTCTTCTAACCCTTCAAAAGTCCATGTCCTGCACTTTCTCTTGTATGGACTTTCTTCTCCCTCTTTCTCCACTTGTCCCTACAAAAGATTTTACACAAAGATGTTAAGACTTTATCCAAGGAGACCGTTTCGTAACCGATTGATTTATGCCAAAATAGCTTTAGCACTTTAAGTCAGTAAGCTAAAGACAGCTTTTTAAGTCTGTAAGCTAAAGACAGCTCGTGCCATTGACTTAAGTTTTGTTCCTGACTAATGAAAATTTATGACAGTATTGCCCTTATGCAATGTAAAATGCAACCCAACACTAGAATGGGAAACCGGGTGGTTGCTATACACTCCTCGGCCGTCCAATTGTGTTTTGGATGGCCCGGATATATTGTGATTTTTTACCGGTAAAAATAAATAAAAATTAAATTACAATTGCCGAATGCATCTGCATCGTCTAGAACATGATCGGACGGCCGAGGAGTGCATAGCACCCGGTTGCACAACACCATCCCTGGTCCACTAGAATGTGTGTTTTTGATGTGGAACAAGCTTTACTTAAGAGAGTATATTTTTGTTGTGGAACAACCTGACTTAACGTGTCTTTGCGAACCTTAAGTCAGGTGTTGCGGAACGGGTGATCCGTTACAATAAGCAGTCTGAACAAGTTTTTCGCCATTTTTGTTTTTGACACTTGACATGCACACTTCCATTGAGGATAGGTTTAGACAGGAAACATGCTTACCCTTGTGTCCAAAGTTATGGTGGTAATGGTGGTCGCGGCGGCAGTCCTGGGAGAATTGTTGAGGCCTAGAATACTATTGCGCTTCTGCTTCTGCCTCTCGCGTGCTTTGTGGTTTTGGAACCAGTAAAACACATTCTTCCCTTCGATCTTGCCATACTTTCCGAGTTGTGTGGTGATTTGTTCTATTTGTTGCGCGTTGGGAGTGCGCATTCCACCCCTATACAGCATCTCTAGAATCCCTATCTGTTCTTGCGTCGGGTTCCACCGTGTCCCTCCGGGATGTGTCTCCACCTGCAAAAATATTTCTTGATCATTGAGTCGTTCCTTATGCCATTAACCTAACATTTTCATGGTTCTTTAACTACTAGATTTGGTTAAAATTACTGAAGAGCCAATGGTTGTAAAGAACGCTCCCCTCTCCATCAATGGAATTCATGATTCGAGATTGCCTTAACATTAGGCAGATTCAGCAGTGCTACATACCCATAAAATACACCCAGAATTTGAAATCAGTGAAGTCACTGAATTTAAATTCCGGGTACTTAGACTTTCCGTAAAGGTGCAATGGGGGGTGTTCTTGGTGTGAAATGTTAAAAACTCAACATGATTAGCTCTAAGGCTATAAGTAAATCAACTTATCTGAATTCGAGTTCATATTCTGTCGATAAAAATTAGTTCAAGATTATTATTTTTTTTTTACACAAACAAACTAGATTTGAACATTTTTAAAATTCCCTAAATTTTCAAACCAAAACTAAACAAGCTGACAACTTGTGCAGTACGTGATGAGCTCTATAAAAACTCATTTGAAGTTGATTCGTCTGACATACAAGTCAAGGTTAAACACACTTTGAAGCCTATAATATTTCTTTAAAGCTCATTAATTTCTTAACTTAAAGTTTGAACAATTAATCCATCGTTCGAGTCATCCAACTCATTTATCGGTCAGAATTTGAGAAAAAAAAAGAAAGAAAGAAATATATGTCATAGTGCCCGGCAACTCTTTTTTCTATCTTACATGAAAAATGTTATGATGCTGAAAAAGTTTTCTCAAAACAAACAAATGAACAGTTCATATTTTCTTTACAGTGAATATGAACCGTTCATTTCTCTTTCCTGAATATTTTCGTAGAAACTCTTTGTGTACCCAATCATCCCTCATCTTACATGGTAGTAACAAACACAATTCCGGAGGATCACCTGAGTCGCTTCCGTCTTGTGGTCAGAGGATCCAAGTTTTCTGGGACCACTTTCGGGTCTAATGAAGCTCTTGAGATCAAAAGCAGCGGTGGCAGTGGCGGTAGTGGTGGTGGTGGTGACGGAGTCGGTGTTGGGCAGTTTGGGAGCTAGAGGTCGGAGTAGTAAGCTACTATTCTTGCAGCAGCCGAGGGTGAGGGAGGGTTCGTGCTCCCAAAGTCCACGTGAGAATTGGTGCACCTTCATGCTTGATCCCATATGAGCTAAGAATTGAGATATGATTGAGAGGGAGTGCATGTGGGTAATTATAATATAGTGCTAGAAGATTTTTTTTTTTTTTTAAAAAAAGGAAATGAAAAGAAAAATAAAGTGGGGGAATTCATGAGGTGGTTGCCTAGAAAAACCAAGACCAAATGATGAGGTGAGGTTGACTTTGATCAGATTTTCCATTTCAAAAAGGAGGGAAAAAAATGAAAAGGAGAGAAAGGCAGATACACTTTGATCTGTATACGGTATGATTTTAGAGAGAGATGAGTGTGTGGGTGACTCTGGATTTTTTTGTTTTTCTCGTCGAAAAGGAAAAGTCTACGATACACATTTGTTAAACGTGTGTATCATATGTACTTAATGTGTATAGCCCACATTGTATCACTTCGTAAAGATTCATAACGTTTTCATACATCTCGTAACTTTTATATTAAAAATTCGTAACTATAAGGGCATCCAACAGCACCCCGTTTTCATGTGCATATACGTCGCAAGATTAGGATTAGTGGGCATATGTCCTCCAGAATGCCAGTTTCAAAAATTGATTCCATGTCCTCCTGATCACAAAATTAAAAAAAAAATTATTCAGTGCTCGTCATGAATATCATAACTTTCTTTTCCACCACATTTTCACGTGAGATCTACAGGTGATTAGAAGAGGTTGTTAAGGCATATCCAAGAGCAGTGACTAAATCATTCCACGAAATCACATCAGAATAAATTCGTGACCACATCATTCCCCCTACATTTGCTAACAAACAATTTTGAAACTATGTAGGAGTAACTTTTAGAGGGATCGAGAGGAATGTGTGATATGAGCGTGTGTGTTGGCCAGTCTAATCGGGTCGGTTTTTTTCTTGCTTTTATGATAAGGTGTCGTATGCTTTTCGGTGGCCTCTTTGCCTCTCTTCCTAAACTTTTTTTTCTCCACAAAGTGGGCAAGATAGAGAGAAGTCCGGTTGGTTGGTGAGTTTGTTTTTTTTTTAAATTGAGGAAGATTTGATTATTGGGATCGGGTTGAAAGAAAGTGATTTCTTGTGAAACTCATTGTCCAGACGTGGATAGTTTGCTTTTGACAAACTGGGGAGAAAATTAATCGAGATGTGGGTGAGTTGACCCGGACACTATGACAGTCGGATAGATAGAGAGAATAAAAAAAGAGATTCCACCAATCCCAAAACTTGGAAATGGCAATCTTGCTTGGCTTTGTATAAGATACGGATATGGGTAAGAGAATGAAAAGAATTGAGTGCCGTCTTTTAAGTGGTAGAGGAGGATGGAAAAAACAGGACAAAACATGAAAACAAAGGAAATCTTTGTGACAGCCATATCTCTCACTATCCTCTTTTTCCTTCTTTGGAAACTGTAGCTAGCACTGATACCCTAAATACTAGTAGTATAAAACCACCTTCCCCACCTTTTATACCAATTTTATACTGTAATACACTATGGATGCCATTGTGCTCCCCAACTTGATTCCAACACTCAGCACCCATTTATAGTCTGTATGTTATTATTAATTGATTGATATGTTTGATAATCATGTATGTGGGGGGTTAAAAAAAAGGCTCCCTAGCTTCAAATAGCTTTTGATGACTATTTTATCACCCGGTATCCAGTTGCTTACATAAGCCACTTAAGTTTGGTTAACATATATAATTAATTTAGAAATTATTTCATTTATCGTCAATTAGTTTTAGGTTTGACTCGGGTTTTTAATCTGGTACCTCTGAATTGCACAGGCCGATTAGTAAACTTGTCAAACACAAGCATAACTTACTGTTTCTTGTTTAAAAGAGTTTTCTTACAACAAATTGATCAAACTCCATCGTATAGTCTGCGATAGACCGCGCACCCTGTCTTAAGTTCTGTATCCTCTGGAAGTTGTGTTTGTGTAGTTGTGGGGGCACAAAGACATCCCGCATATGTTTCTTCAACTTCTCCACTGATCCAATTCTCTCCTTGCCCTGCCTCGTAACCTTGTGGCCACTAAAGGAATCCGTTCACACTACAAGAAAATGTGGCTTTACCAGTTGTTTTTTTAACGGCGGTAACAAAACCGCCGACAAAAGGTACCATTCTCGAGTAATCAGTAAACGCTGGAGAAATGACTTTTTCTGTTGTTTCATTACTGTAAGCTCCAAAAAGCTACGTCCTTTTTGCGGTTGGAATTCCATTTAAAAAATCACATTTTTATGTGTATCCCTTGGTTTATCAAGTTGTAATTTTTTAAGTAGGAGTCTGTATAGGATTAGAGTGGAAGGAATCTATTTTTAATGTAATTTGAGGGTTAGCATATGATCGGTTTCTCCATCGAATGGCTCCAAATTAGCACAGCTTGATGTATGCAAATTTCAGAGTTCATGGATCGACTGTGGGATCAATCGGGTTTTTAATCTGGTACCTCTGAATTGCACAGGCCGATTAGTTTGGCATGCGATCAATCGGGTTACATGTGATTGATCGGGTCTTTATTTTCTATAAAAACAGACGGCTATTGTGAGTGCTAGGGCACGCTGGCTGCGAGAGAAAAAAGAGAGTAACGGCTGTTTTTTATAAGGGAAAATACCTAGACTATTTTGTTTGAATCTTGAAGCAAGAACAAGATCAATGGATCTTTAATTCTTATTAATTAGTAACAAAATAAGAATTTCAATTACCGGTGGTAATTATAAACCACCGGCGAAAAAACTATTATTGGTGGTAATCCAAAAAAACCGCCAATAAAAATATAAATTGTAATATAAATATTTATTTCTTAAATATAATTGAAAAGTTTGGGTGGGCGGGTGGTTAGGTGTCGGGACTCCACGCAAAAGATCTTTTCCCGGCTGTAATGAAACCGTCACTAAAAGTTGACTATTGTTACTAGCGGTAGATTACCGCCATTTATCTTTTCCCTAAGGCAGTTTGGACGGCGGACAATTTTTCGCTTTTTTACCGCCGGAAATACTTTTCGCGGCGGTTTTGGGACTTTTTCCGGCGGTTTTCCAATGCCGGGAAAAGTCATTTTTCTTGTCGTGGTAGCTTTAGGAACCACTTTGAGTTCCAACGTCTCATCGACGATGGCAACCCAATCAACGAACTCTTCAGGAGTGAGACCTCCATGAAACTCTAAAATTTTGACTTTCATGCTGGATTACCACTGCCAATCACGGTTGTCAACCATGACCCTTTGAAGCTCTTCCCATGGTTGTTGCATCACAAAGGGATTGCCCATGAACTCCCTCTCCATAACCTCATCCTCATCAAGATGACGGTTACGGAATTTATGTTATGGTCGCGGAGCAAAAAAAAGAGTAACCAGTTGCCCTATCAACGTAGCGATTGCCTCTTGCATCGCTGCATGGCTAGCCTCCATTTAATGCTCCATCCGCTAAAACTTCTCTTGCAACATTGAAACATCGTCACGCAAGTACACATCGTCTTCAACATTAGCCAACTTTCCTCCCTTGCCTGCAACTCCACCTCTTTGAACCATCTTTCAAAATTAGAACTCAGGCTCTGATACTAGCTGCCCCTCATCATGTGAAGATTTGGAGGCTTTCAGAATATTCTAGTATTTTCTCGGGCCGTTCCTCTCACACCAGTTCATCTACTCAACTTCTGCATCAAGTTGTTCAATTGGATGAGATAACGGAACAATCCATTGTGTTTGATAAAGGGATAATGTTCATTGTTACTGATTATTTAGAATGCGTTAATGAGGTGATAAATGTTAAGCTTAATGGAGCTTCTTTTCCGGTTAAAGTTTGTGAAGATCCTTTGGTAGAAAGTGTTTATACAACCATAACATTCAGAATGGTTGCGGGAAGAACAAGGGGGTTACAGTCATGGAGGCAAAAACAAATGAAGAGAGTTTGGAGGAGGGAGACGACAATAGTTTAGCTCATAATTAAGTTGAGGACAATTTGAATACTTCTTCTCATGATGTTTTTTAATGGGATTAAATCTGGTCTCAAACTCGATGATGTTTCGCCTGTTGGAACCTTTATTGAGGAGACAGTCCCAATTATGGATAATGGGGAGCATCAAAGTTTAAGGGCTGATCGTTTGGGCTTCGTGAGTAATGAGAAGAGCAAACAATCTTTAAAGGAGGATCGGACCATATTAGATTCATTTTCAGTTGAGAACCATTCAATCACGAGTCCTATTATTGAGGAGAGAAGAGAAGAGAAGGATTTAAAATTCCTAGGGAGAAGTTATTTCACGAAGCTATGCTAAAATTGGAAAGGAGATTAAATAGGTCTAAAAGAAATATTAAGAAGAAGAAACTCCTTTCTGATTTGAGATTAAGGCAACCCAATTGAATAACAAAAATAAGGAGTTTTCTTCTTCTTCGTTGTCTTCTTCTTCTTCATTTTCATCCTTTGACATTCGGAACAGGAATTCCCACTCAATCCAAAAAACTCATAGCGTGATGGATACCCACGCTTCAGTGGGAATAAAATTCAGAGGGGGAAAAGAGCTATAATTTGAAGAAGTTTGTTGATATGGAGGAGGAAGACATTGCTCAGAGGGCGGAGGTGGAGTACTTAAGAGTTGGAGGAGGGCGAGATTGCAAAAATGGAGGATGCAGCCTCTCTTTCCTTGGAGTTTTGGTCGCTTTGACTCTTTTTCCATAGATCCCGCGGGAATGTGTGCTGGTTTAGGCTATCAAAGTTTTGATCACTTTGCATAGTTGGTGTTGGTTTTGGTTTGGTGCTTGGTAATTTCCAGCGGCGCTTTTGTTTGTGGTCTTTTTTGTGGTGTAGGTAGGTATTTCAGTTTGGTTTGGTTTTTGTTTTAGTTTGGAGCCTTTGGTTTGGTTTTCAGGTTTGGAGTTGTTTTGTATTTTTTGATTTGGTTTCTCCTTTCCGATTGGTTAGCATCATGCCTTTCCTTTTTGGGGTCTTGGGTGGTGCTTTGTCGTTTTATCCTTGATATATCTATTTAATTTTTGTATCATTTTCACAGATTAATAAATTTCTTTTGCCGATCGGGAAAAAATATTTGGGTACTTATTGTCACGCCCCGCCCCGCAAACGGCACCCGCTGTGGGCCCGAGTCGGTGCGGACACGCGACCTTCCAACTCAAGACCCAACATCCCCTCACAAAACATCATAATAAAAAACACAACACGGCGGAAGACTTCAAACATATAAATAAACTCTTCAACAACAACCACGATTTCGAGTACCAACAACTGTCTACTTAATTACAACTTAAACAATATAAGTGTTCAAGTACCCTCTAAACCATACCCACATAATGAACTCAAATCACCGCTCAACCTTTGCAAACTCTACACACATTGTTACCATTTGCACCTGATTACAACCTCCAACCAATTTCCATCGCATAAAGCGCGATTCTCAACTCTCCGCAAACTCACAAATCACACTGTTAAGAGAAACATCTCACCATCAAACTCCACATCCAACAACTAACTCTCTAAACCTGCTGAACTCACTTATACAGCTAACAAAAATATAGAAGTAACCACCCACATCTACCTCTCCATAAACAATCAACATTACAAACTAGTTCTCACTGAACCAATACAATCATCTCGTTCACCACAAAACCTATAACCTCTGTGATAACAAACCTCAAAAGTTCACAACCAACCCACATAAACATATATTACTTTCAACCATCAAAACCAAACCACCGACAACTTATGCCAGAACAAGGCTAACACATCCTCACCATACTTCCTTCCCACTTCAACACAAACCGCATCTTACGAATCACCAAATCACCTTAAGTGCACAATAAAAACTATCCACATCATAGTAAGTTAAACTCTATAACCAGCACTACTCACACCTGACATCACATAGTTGAAACCAACAAATTAACACAAACTTCAATTATATCATCACGTGATCTATCTTTTTTTCAGTACCAAACAACAAATAAATCTTTCATTTTATCTTGTGAAAGAGCTCCCATTCTAGATATTCAACCCTAAAGTTGCGCTGGCCAGCCACCCCTTCATTTTGAATATCCGGAGATGGATTCTCACAGTTTTTAAAAACATTTTCCACACATGTCACTTATAAACATCTTTCACCAATCAACATTTAATCATTTAGTAAACAATTGCTGAATATACCATAAACTATAGGTTTATCATTCAGGCTAGTGCAACAAATGTACCTCCATAAAATTGATTATCACATCTAAAATTCGCACACTACGGCTAACTCTTCCAACCTCTACATTTTGTTATCTGTGTCAAAGACAAAGGTAAGACACCCTCACACCTCTTACTCAACAAAGACTTAGTCTTTTAAAAATGAAATCCAATAAGTATGATATACTAATGAATCTCTACAGAATCTGACTTCGTCACTACTCGACAAGCAAAACATAACTCTTTTATGGAAACAATCCAAAGTGTGATACTTTAATCAATAACTCTACACCAAACCAAAATTAGACATCTCCTACAGCAGGGAAATCCACCACCAACATTTTCCCACAAAGGTCAACTCATATTGTGAGTACTCCACATTTTTTAAAAATCCACCTCACCTAATGACACAAGAATAAAGAACGTCATTTCGTCACTTCATCACTTATATAAGAGTTCATAAAACAACTAATCATCGCCCTTCACAAAAGTCTCAATTTTTTTTAAAAAGTTTGTCATCCGACCAAGTGTCATATCATCTTGCATCACATATGTCATCTTAATATTTGACAACCGAAAAACTCGCACACAACCACAAGCATACATGGGAGTCGGCTGGGAGTATGGTAGTGGACCATGGGAGTCTTGTGTATGTCGAATAGAGGCTAGTGGTTGACTAACTTGTGACATATATTTATAAACTTGTGGTTGTTGGTGGTTGTTTTACGTTGTTGAGACAGGTTCTTGGAAAAAATGGCTGAGGATGCAGCATCTAATGGACATGTGGTGGAGCAACCAGCACCGCCTGTTGTGACAGACACTGATAGGGTTCTTGTAGCTGTGGCTCTGTTTACTGAACGATAAACGGAATGTATGGCTCAGGCTACCGAACGACAAGCAGAATGTATGGTACAGGCAACCGAACGACAAGCAGAATTTATGTTGTGGCAAAATACACGGGAAATGTCTCGGGATATAGGTACAGGGTTGCTGGAACGTTTCAAGAAATTATTCACCACCGAGTTTGAGGGAACTGTGGCTCCTGCTATTGCTGAGGAATGGCTAAAAGCTGTGGAGCGGGTGCCGTTTGCGAGGCGGGGCGTGACACTTATTGAATAAAAGAACAGGTCAAAATGATCTTATGAAAAAAATATAGCATAACGAGATATATGGTATTAATTAATTTTATAATCATAAGTTTTACCTAGGGGTGAAAATGAGCCGAGTTTTGCTCGAACTCAGCTCGTTTAGTAAACGAGTCAAGGGTAACTTGCTTAATGAGCCTTCTTAAACGAGTCGAGTTTTTGCGAACCGAGCCAAGCTTTACCGAGCTCATTTAGTAAATGAGTCTCCAACTTGAATTCGAGCTCGGCTTGATTACGAAACGAGCCGATCCATGAGCTACTCACGAGCACTCGATTCATTTGCAGCCCTAATTTTACCCTTTTGAATGAGGATCCTGACTCCGTCCATGCTTATGTGACTTCTAGTGCACACCATGATAAAAACTTGGATTTCCATGATAATGCACACGAACATAACAATGTTTTTTTTATCCTCTCTCTTTCACTCTCTCCCTCTCTTTTAATATTTTAAGGTCCCGTTTGGTTTGACATTTTTATTCAGTCTTTTCGAGAAAAATTATGGATACACCAAATGTACATTCAAATGATTGCTTCCGTTAAATTTATTTAAAATACTCTCTCCGTCCCAATTTGCTTGCCCTTTTTAGGGAAGTGAGTTTTTAAGGAATGTGAAAACTTTATATTGTCTTTTCTGTTTTGTCCCTAAGTCCAGTTAATATTACTGTGACCAATTTTGCGGGGCTAATTTTTTATATGAAACTCAAAACATATGCAATTTGAATTCTTGTTTGATAGATATCAATTAGTTTTATTACACAAAGTTTTCAAAATCATAAGAACCGTTATAAAATAAAAGATGATGTACGTACAAGCCAATTGAGATGGAAAAATTACTTTTTAAGGGTAAAACTGGAAAGTAATTCTGTTTTGATGGAAGTTTTTTGAATGGGATAAATATTTCGGGACATCCCAAAATGGAAAGAAAGACCAACAATTTAAAACGGAGGAAGTATATTTTTAGGAGTTCCTATTAGAAATAAACTCATTAAAATATCGGTAAAGGCTTAATCAATTTTCATCCTTGACTTCGCAGGGACAAAAATTGAATGAATTGATCGAATTTTTACCGATCTTCAAACGAAGTGATATTTGTAGAGGCTTTGAAACAATGTTTTAGACAAATTGAACGATTTCAATCATTGGTGTGAGACATCAAAATGAGTTTCACACAAAGCGGTGTATATTTGGTGAACATTTGCGTTGATCATCTTTATTGTTTACTAACGTACGTCTCGTTCCGGCTGGCTCCGACAGCAAAACAGTTCGTACAACTTTTACCGACGTATACATATGTACATATTCAAGCCATAGGTCAAAAGTGGGCAAGCGAAATGCAATTGTGTTCATAGGATGCGGAGAACTACAACCTTTTTCCTACATAGGTACAGAATTATGAACAACCATCTACCTAGGGCATCAGATTTAGGGACAAGGGAAATCATTTTCTCGTCGTGATTGATGGGTTTGTTACAAAAAAATTGTTGGATAGTCTTGGAACACAGTGAAATGACGTCACACTTTTTATTACGTACATACATACTCCATGAGGGGTCCGATACTTAGAGTATGAAATTTAATGGTCCAGATCTCATCTTGATTGTGCAACATTTGACTGTTCATTGCAAGATGAAATCTGGTCATTGGATTGTCGAGCGGATGACTCGGATTGCACAACACACGTGCTGCGCACTCCCTGCGCAACACCAACACCGGATCCATGAAATCCACATGAATTTGTGGTGGCAAAAGGTGTTGGAAGGGGTGGAGCAATTGAGGCACAGAGCTCAGGTGTCCCCTGGATTTTAATCACGAACTCGGTAACATAATTTTTCAGTAAGACTCTTCATTTTCACAATCAAAAATTTCAGTTTTGCATTACAAAAAGTAAATTGGTGTGGTGGTTAGGTGTGAACGAAAAGGTCATAAGTGCGATTATGAGGACCAGCAAGATTTTGAGACCGCGTCTTTTTCAATTTTCAACTTTATTGGTGGGAAAAAAAAATTCCTTGCTTGTTTTGTTGAGGCTACGTTATTTACAAGTTAGTTTGCCAAAAAAGAGATAAATTTGGTAACGGATATTTCGAAAAGTAACATGGAAAATTTGTCGCTTATTGTGAGGGAAATGGCTACAATACACACCTCTTTTTGGGTGCATATCATATGCACCCATGTTATTTACCGTTGGATCTTGAAAAGTTACGAATCGATTACAAAAAGTTACGAATAGATTACTTGTTAACCTGAGCAACAGGTGACCTAACAAATTGAAGAAGAAAAAAAAAAGGGTAAATTTCACTTACCTCATGTGATATTTTTTACAAACACAGAGATCTCCCCTATACTTTTTGAAATTACACTACCCTTTCTTACTTTTCAAACTAATTGTCAAATTCACCCCTGCCATTACTTTAAGGCTAACACTGTTAACTTTTTTGCGTGAAATGATCATAGTACCCTTATATATCTTCCACCTTAAAAAAAAATTATTCTTTTTAAAAGAGACTGAAAAAAATGTTTTTAAAAATGAAATTGTTTTTCATTTAAAAACAAAAAGTGTCAACGAGAATTTTTTTCAAAAAAACTACTTTTTGAATTTTTTTGTTGAAAATAGTTTTTCGAGGGAAAAAAAATTCTGATTTTTAAAAAAAAAAGTTTTCTGGATAAAAACTAGTTTTTTTGTAAACAATTATTTTAAAAGAATAAAGTTTTGAAAAATAGTTTTTTTTTTCAAAAGTCTGAAAATAAATTTTGAAAAAAAAGTTGTTTAAAAAACTAGTTTCAAAATTAGTGTGTTTTTTTTTTCCTTCAAATTTTTTTCAAAAAGTATCTTTTTTGAAAAAATTTCTCTTTGATACTCCCTCCATCCCACAAAGTTTGTCCAGCACGGAGTACTAGGGATAAAAACTGGTTCTTTGTAAAAAAAAGTTAACTTTTTCCAACAAATAATAGAACAAGCATTAATCTATTAATCGGTGCAAAAATTTTATTTTCTATCTTCACAAAAGTCTATTTTTTTTAGTCCTTGGACTCCGTCAACTTTATGGTACCGATGTAAAGATACCGAAATGATACATAGCATGGTGGGCCCACTTTTCGGGTCCTATACGAATAATCTGAACCGTTCAATAAATTTAAAATAATTTTTTGACTACCTTGGAAAAAAATCAGCTTAATTCGATATGCATAAGTGATTCATCCAAACTTCAAATTTGTCATTCAGAATTCAGGATCTTGAATTCTGAATGAAAAACTTGAAGTTTGGATAAATCACTTACGCCTATCCAATTGAGCTGATCTTTTACAAAGACACTTGAAAATTTATTTTAAAACTATTGAATAGTTCGGATTATTTGTGCAGGACCCAAAAGTGGGCCCCAAAACTTTTAAGGGTTTAAATTTTCAACTTGCACCATAGCTATAATTTGGGCTGAATAAGTTGCGCTATTATTATATTTTGGAAAAAATTTCAAATAAGTTGCGTCATAGTTATAGTAAAAGTGTTTTCAAATTATTTTTAGGGAAGAGAGACCCAAATTAATATCTAAAATTAGTTTAGATTAAAAATTCCATCTTCTTCTTTCTTGTTTTTTTTGAAAATTTAAATTTAAATTATTTTAAAAAAAACTCATTTACAGAATCAAAACACATTGGTCTCAACGATTACTAAGGCCATATAATATCAAAATATAATAAAAAGTCAAAGCTTAATATTTTTTTTAGTATTTTGCAAACTGTTTGAAGCACATAATGTCAATTTTTTTCTTTTTCATATGTTTACGAAAATATATATATTTAATATATTACACAACACTTTACTTACAGAGGAAATAGTAACATAACTGTTTATCATTGATTAAATGTGTTATCTATAGTGATTGAATATAAAACCGGTTGCAGTGTTCTCTCCAACTGTAAGAACCCCTTAAGCAGTCTTACATCGGGAAGTTGATATACTAACATGTGGTATATAAGGATTCATCACTAGCTATTGTATAACTTGAGGTTAACCTTTTGAGCCACGTGATTAGGCCAACCGTAAGCGGTCAGCTGGAGCGGGTCGTTACATTGACCGATTCCAAAATCTATATATTAGAGAGGTTTGATTACACTAACCGATGTCGATTGTCAACCATTTTTGATAACTCAATTTCGGAGACCACTTTCCTTGATTACCCCATTATTGTGTTGTGTAATCGATTATAGAATTGATTACATAATTGATTACATACTCGATTGTTCCCAACCTTTTTTATAACTCAATTTTGAAGACCATTTAATCAATTACGCAATCGATTAAACATGGTTGAAAAGTTGCGATTTTTTATTATAAAAGTTACGATACGAACAAAAATATTACGAATCATATTTGTGAAAAGTTACGAATTTTTGTCTAAAAGTTACGAAACGTACAAAAATGTTACGAATCATATCTGTGAAAAGTTACGAATTTTTATCTTAAAGTTACGAAATGTACAAAAATATTACGAATCATATTTATGAAAAGTTACGAATTTTTGTCCAAAGTTACGAACGTACAAAAATGTTACGAATCATATTTGAGAAAAGTTACGATTTTTTATCTCAAAGTTATGAAACCCATGAAAAGTTATGAAACACACGAAAAGTTACGAAACGAAAAAAAATGTTACGAATCATATTATCTAAAAGTTACGAAATCTTAGTATAAAAGTTACGAATTACACGAAAATGTTACGAATGACCGGTTCTCTAGGTCATTTATTATGAGGTGGCGCAATATGGACCATACAATGGGTGCATATCGTATACACTTAAAAGGGGTGTGTATTGTAGATTTTTCCTATTGTGAGATATTTGTTTTCCCTCTCAATTACTCTTTTGTGACGACTTATAAACGACGAAGATTGGCCAAATTTTTTTTGCTCGCAACTACTATTGCCTTCTAAATTTAGAGACGAAATTGATTTCATACCAATAACATGCACCACTTTGTTGTAGTGTTGTAAGGACCATTATATTGATTGATTTTCATGGATATTGATTGATATATCTCACCACTGGAGGTGGTTGCCAAGATGGCAAGTGGTGTGAGGGTGAAACTGTCTTCAAAGTATACGATCGCGAATTCGAATCCTTATTGCGGGTAGTAGTCCTCATGAACCAGATGATGTGCATTGGGGACCATTTGTCCAACTTGCATTTGGGTGGGGCTGTGATGACAGACTACCTTCCCAAGATTGAGGTTACTCCGAAAGGACGCTCCAGTGAACTTGGCTCTTTCAATCGGTGGTACAGGCTAAATATGTTATGGTGGTTGAGATCCCTGGCCTCTTCTCTAGTCTCTCCTCCCCAATCTTCTACTTAGCAAAAAAATAAAATAAAATGGAAGAGATTGATATATCTCGAATAGGGACGATCATTTTGTCCAACCCATCCTTATCCAATCCGATCCCCGCTCTGAACAGATCGGCGATTTGGAGATCTGTTTGTGGATTGGATAGGATATGGAGCTGTTTTTTTGAAATTTTAGGGGATCGGGTAGTAGGCGGGAATAGACATATCCCCGGCCCGAATCCCCAATACATATGTATGAACATCTATGTCCTATTGTTAGTTATATGTTTCTAGGGTTATCTCTTTTGGGGTTTCCCATTTGATTTTATGAGAATTCCATAAAATCAAATGGGTGATTTTAGCAAAGGAGTAAACAACTTGCTAAAATTAATCCATTTTCTTTTGCTAAAATAGGTTGATTTTAGCAAGTGGCTTACTCATTTGCTAAAATTACCCTTTTGATTTTATGAGATTCCCATAAATTCAAATGGGAAACCCATTCACAATTCCCAGTTCCCACTTTTCCCTTCCTAGCGCCACACACAGAGCTAACCTTGTAAGTGAGTTGTCACAGATTAATGATTGTATGTTTGGAATTGATTTGAAAATTAGTCTATTAGAAATGTGTCCCTTCGTTTTTGTTTTGTTTCCAAGTTAACATTCCTACACCGAAAAAGCCCAAAAATTTCCCTAGTGGAACGGACCTTAATAATGACAAATGAAGCATTTTTACATGAAGTGTTTAACCAGTAAAATATTTTACGTGAAAATAATAGTTTGAATCCTTAAATCCCCGCAGAAATTCTTGTTCTCCATTTGGGGCGGGGATGGAGTATAAAAATAAAGTCTCGTTGGGGATCGTGGCGGGGACAGGGAAGGGGTTTGGAGATCGGGAATCGGGGACAGAGATAGTACTACGCGGCCCACATCTGCCTCCATAGCCATCCCTAATCTCGAAGTACGTTAATGTGCAAAAATTGGGTCATATTTAGTTTTTTAGGCTTTGTTGTTTTGATTTATTGTTTAAATGGTGTTTTAATAAATGTGTTTTGAAAAACATATCAATCGATATAAGATAAACATGAACTTCGACGTGATTTATGTTCTCAAGGAGATTTTAAAAGCGAGCATTCCAATTAGTGAAATGAGCCAAGAAATCAAAGGCGGCCCCACACTACTTGAACATTCTATGAAAAACAATCATGTTACAATACATGTAATAGTTTTAGTTTTATATTATTTTTGTCCTTCTTGAATACCCGACTCCAAAAATCAACAATATATCTCAAAGAATAATAGCCTATGTCCAAAAAGATCTATGTGAACATTTGAACATTCGCCAATTTTCTAAAATAAATACTATTGTATTTGTGCGCCAATTTAATTTTACTTGGCCCAAAATATAGAATTCGCCAACAAGTAATTGTGACAACTTATGTATTTTCGTATTTTTTTTGTCACATTATTCACATTATGATATGAAAATTTGTCTATAGATTTTCACTTTTTTTTGACAAAAATAGATGAAGCGTCAATTAATGACATGCCCTACACCTTATCATGCAATAGATTACTAACCATAGAAATAATGAAATGAGAGGGAGAAATATTAGTGTCGGTCAAAGATAAAAGAGGCCTGGGAGTTTTTGGAAGATGGGTTGCATGATAGTAGGAGTGGAACCCACACAGTGGAAGAAACGGTGGGAATCCATCATTTAAGGGGGAGACGAATGCCATCATTTGCACGTGTCCATATGGACCACTAAAGTATAATTCCATTATTAATTTTGATGCTCACATTAGGAGTATTAAATTTATGAAGTTAGTGAAAAAGCACAGCTCAAATAATTAATTTCATATATTCCTATTTCACATTATTAATTTTATGGAGTTAGTGAAAAAGGACAGCTCAAGTAATTAATTTCAGTCCGCCCATGTATTCCTATTTCATAAAATATTGACATATTTTCTAGAAGAATAATAAAAGTTTTTATACGGTGTTTGATTCGCCCTTAGCTTTTACTAGATTACTTATCTTACGGATAAGCTAAGACCACCCATCCCTTGCGCAATCATAAGCTCATCCAGGTGTGGGGAATTACCAATTTGCCCACAAAAAACAACCAAATCCTTTTCATATTCGCATTACAAAAATTATACAAGGGCAACTACATAATTTACCACTTGATTTCTTTATCAACCGAGCCAGATCAATGACCAAAAAAAGTACTTTTAGTTAATCCTCCCTTCTTAATTAACCCCTCATATACCATATCCACATATTATCCACCGTCCGCTAAACGAGCTGTTATGGTTCAACCCCAAAGGGTTGGTCTGGTCTGAAAGGTCAAGATTTGGGAATTAGTATTTATTTCTTCTAAAATCCTAATAGCCCATTTCTTAGGGGAGAATAACCCCGATAAGAGCATCCGGACCGGTGTTTTGTCATTTTACCTTGCTATTTTTTATTTATTTATCAATGACTAGTGTCATTTTACCACAAAAAAAAAAATGGCAAGTGGGGCTGGACTAGGGGTGGGCATGCCTGACACGAAAAATAAAATAAATCTATGTAGTTGAGCTAAAAATAAACATTTTTATGAGTAATTTTATACATTAGACATTAGTTTGATGAATTGTCAAGTAAAAATAATAATATTTCAACTAAAAGTAGGACTTTTTTACGTGACAAGACAACACGAACCCGACACGACCCGAAACATGACACGAAAATCTGATAAGTTGAAAAATATTATAGAAATTTATAAATAAGATTTTGTTACATAACACGAAAATGACACGAAATAACCCAATGTCCACCCCTAGGCTGGACCCATCTCTCTCTCTCTCTCTCTCTCTCAATTCTAAATTGACAACATTGCCAACTCTTTTTGACAAAAGATTTGCCAATTGCCATTTTTTATTTTAAAAAAAAAAAAATTGGTCGTGGGTGTGGCACCTTTTTTTCTCCATTTTGTTGCCATTTTTTAGAAATTGCAACAATTTCTCTCATTTTAAAGCAACCGGTGTGGTTGCTCTAAGAGAGAAAGTGGGATAATGGGGGTTCTTAGCTAAGGCCACGTCCACCCTAGAATTAGCTAATCCTGATAGGTAAAAAGACTAAATTATCCCTTAAATATTTTTTATATACTACAAGAAGTTTAACATTTCCCGGCATTAGAAAACCGTCGGCCGGAAAGGTCCCAAAACTGCAGGAAAAAGTATTACCGGCGGTAATTAGCTCCACCCTAGAATTAGTTAATCCTGATGGGTAAAAAGACCAAATTATCCCTTAAACATTTTTTACACACTACAAGAAATTACATTTTTCCCGACATTAGAAAACCGCCTGGAAAAGTGTTACCGGCTATAATCACCGGTAATAAAACTTGACTTTTACCAGCGGTTTCATTACCGGCATTGTTTTTTTCTGGAAAAAATTTTCTCCCTGAGTTTTGAACCCACGAACTTATGCGTGGAGCCTTGACACCTAACCACCCGACCACCTAAACTTTTCAGTTATATCTAGGAAATAAATATATTTCTATTAAAATTTACAGTTTTACCGGCAGTTTTTTAGATTACCGCCGGTAATAGTGTTTTTACCATAAATCCACTTTTCCTTGTACTGATATTCTCTGTACAATGATTTAATGAGGGTAACTAAATAATTTCTTACATTATCCACCCATCCTTATTCACCATCTCAACTACTACTCAAACTAAGTACTCCATAATTAGTCGAGTTGAACGTAAACTGACTCGAAACCTGAGTTATAAGTAAAAGTGTTATTACTAAGAGTTTGCTAAGTTAAAAAAAGTGTTTTAACGGAGCAAAGTACATGTATTTTACTTTTTACTAACAAGGATTACACCCAAGATTTTGGAAAAATGCCTTCCATCCATTCACTTAAAATTTTACTCCCTCCGTTCCTTAATGTTTGTCCGGCACGGAGTCCAATGATTCAAAAAAAAATGAGTTCTTTGTCAAAAAAAATTAATTTTTTTGACAAAAAATAATAGAACAAACATTCATCTATTAATTTGTGCAAAAAAAATTATTTTTTTCGTAGAACGAAATCTATTTTTTTTAGTCCTTGGACTCCGTGCCGGACAAACATTATGGAACGGAGGGAGTACTTTTTATGCAAAACATACATTCCAAGAGACAGATAGAATACAGCATCAATCATGAGAGATTCGCGATAACGAAATCAATCATGAAAGTTCAGTAAGAAGAACTTCTACACTTTTACTTGATTATCTATTAATTGTCTACGTGTGCTTGAAACACTAGAATTTCAAGCAACACTCATATACACATCCTATTATTCCAAGGATTTAGTAATATCCGGACTTCAATGTGGTTGATTTATATTGGTACTTTATCAACCTAACAACATTTATAGAGGGTGACAAGTGGAGTAGCCGAGCAAGTCCACAAATGTGCCAAATTTCATGCCAAAGCCATAATTTAGCATTGAGGAATAAGGATGTCGAAAACCCTCCTCACTTTCGTGCCAAATTTTGACAATGTCATTCTTGGTGTCAAATTTGACATCAACTTTTAACAATTGTCAATCTTGTCACATCATAAGCTATTTAATTTACGAAGTCGTATGCCCGAATCACGAGATTCGGTAAAATCATCACATGTATTTTCATTTCAAAGCTAAACGTTGAACTCACAATTTCAGAAAATATCATTACAAGTAAATTAATGACACTAAACACATGACATCAGATGTCATCTCACTAGAGCTACAATTAGAGATCAATGAAATGTCATCTTCACTCACTTTTGCTAATGACTTTACATTTTCTATACTCTAATTTTTCGATGTGCTATATAGCTTTGGAAACCTTTTTAACTTGGAAATTGATGGAAAGGGATTGGTGATTCATATATGCCAAAAAATAAAGTGAAGTGAATGTGGGTAGCCATCATTATATTGATTGAAATTTACACCAAAGCCAGATTTAGATGATCAGCATCTTTAATTATTTTTCAGATCATGACTTTATGGTCTACAGTGCTGTAACGTACTCAACTTTTTTCCTTTCTATTTTCTCGAGAAAAAGTGAGAAAATTGTCATGTCTGAGTAAAGGAAAGTGGGTGCAAGTGTGGAGGGTAAAGGGTTTTTTGATGGGGGTAAATGGATGACAGTCCAAAAACAATTTGGTGAGTTGATGGCATTGAGAGATCCTCCCAGTACAAACTTTTCTTCCTTTCCTTTCAATTTATTCTTTGTTAACTTGCCCTTTTTTTTCAATTTATAATCGGATATCCGGGCCAGCTCTTGCGCATCTCAACTAATTCCGGAGTCCTGAAAATAATGACCGTGCATAACCCCCAATGACCCCAAGATTTGAGATACTTGGCCTCCGTGGAATTCGAACATATATACAACTCCATGGTCAAGCGTTTATTACTTTTTGCCCACTTTGCGAACTCTTGGGGTTTTGTTTTCTTGCCTTTTCAATATTCTTCTATGTTTCGTTAACATCTTTGGTGGTGGTTGCACAAACTTGAAGGGTTAAATCTTGACTCTTGTAAAAATCTAACTTGTCTTTTTTCTCTTGCTTTTGCTTCCCACTATAGATGAACCACGAAGTGCAACTACTGTTTCTTCAGCTAGCTACCAAAAGATTCCACGTGTTCCAAATTCATTTGGTGTTTTTCCCTAGAAGAGCAGTACAGTACATAAAAAATTTCCCTGAAACGATCCACGAAAAGAAAATTAATGACCCAGATTCACAATACATGAATCCGGGCCATTAATTTCCTCTTTCCTGAACGGTTTTGGAAAAAAATTTCATGTATTGTAATATTTTACTTTTCCCCAAGACTATTGCTAGCTTTCCCACCAAAAGTGCAGCAGCAAGAGTGTTTCCAACTGACTTAGGGCCTATTTAGGAACTTTTCTTTGGTGCCCCAAAATGGTATTGGGGCACCGGTGCCCCACTTTTTTTGGACCATTGGATGTAAAATAATCGAATCTCAGCCGTAGGATCCAAAAAAGCAAGTGGTTTTACCAAAAATCGAGGTGGTTTTGCGGGTTTCCCTCCAAAATTACTTACCACGAACAAAGGAAATACATACTACCATATAGGCACAAAATTACTACTCAATAAGGCAACACTTACCACGCAATAAGGGAAGACTTACCACAAAATAAGGCCACTGGTCAATCCGGTAGCAGGTCACCATTTTGAGTGGGAAAATCGTTATTTTAGGGGTTTTATAATACCACACCACTTTTTACTCAACCCCCTCCGAATTTTGTCCTATAGCTAACTATTTTGTAGTGGGCAATATTAAAAAATGAGGTGAAAAAAGGCTTTAGTCAAATGGTATGCTTCTTCGAACATTTTTTGAAATAAATAATATTAAACATATAATAATAATTATCTCCAAATTACATTAAAATAGTTTTAAATAATTTTTATTTAAATAACTATTAAATTTATGATGACCATGTGAAAAAAGAATATTCATTTATTATTTTTGATAACTTGCAAAAATAATTTTTATTTAAACACACACTACAATAATAGTAATAATACAATTGAATGAAATAATGCTAAGACAATAACTAATAAATATTAAATGATTTTAGTAGGACCTTCCACTAAATTAAGATAAAGTATTTAATACAATTAGATTATTAAATTATATTTAGATACAGAACAAGAAATTATATTAATTTATGTAATCGGTTGACATGATACTGTAGCGATTAATAGCTGTAGTTGACATTAGGGTAGTGTTTGATTGGCGATTAATCACAATTATCGATTGTAGTCAGAGTCGTTCGACTAAGAGTTTAAGTGATCCATCAAACAATTTTAAAATTGATCAATATAATATAAGTTGTAAATCTAACAACTAAGAGTCAATGATAAATAGTGATGATTGGGGGAACATTAATACAATTGGCTAAA
>JAXBDA010004846.1:0-27009 GCA_036023075.1 Gaultheria prostrata
AAAAAGCCATGTGAACGCGACACCCTCTTTTCCGGTCTATACTTTAAAGTCTAAACTAATACCCCATAAGGAAACACTTTTAGAAAGAAAAGGAAAAAAAAAAAAAAACTAATATAGGAAGAATGGGGGACTAACATTGTTTAAACACAAAAAAGGAAGCCTTAAATAAAAGAGCTACATAGGTTGAGTTTCCCGTTTGCTTTGCTTTTAGTTTCCGCGATTCTCATTAACAACTTGTTTTTTAGTAAAAGGAGTATGTGAGAGAAAATTGACTTAGCAACTGAGTTTTTAGCTAAAGTGATTTAGTAACCAAACTAAATTGACTTATCTATAAAATGCCATTACCTACGATAAAAACAACACAAACAGAAACTGAATAGCTAAGGGGGCATTTGGTAACGTTTTTGTTTATGATTGTGAAAAAATGTGCAATCTTAAAAAACATGTTTGGTAACCTGTTTTTGTTTTTTGTAAACATTTATAAAGTTTCTAAAAATTGTGAAAACATCACAAATGTGTTTTCCCCTGTTTTTTAAACGGAAAACCAGCAGCCCCCATTGTCTCCGGCGAGCCTCTATAAAGACTGACACATAGCCAAGCTTGAATATTGGTGGCAATAAAACAATCTTGCTCTACTTTCAATCTACCTCCTTACGAAGTGGGACCTACCAACCTTTACACATTTGATATACCCAGTGTTCTAAAAGACGGTTGAGGTGGCCGATTAATCGGCGCATAGGCGCTAGGCGGTGACCCACCGCCGCGCCTAGGGATCGAGGCGTTTGAAACCGCGGCTAGCCGATTACTCGGCTATAAGGCGGAGAAAGGCGGCGATTAATCGGACCATTAGTCGGGTAAAATATGCGATTTTAGAAATTTAAGGGTTAGTGTCTTCGTAATAGAATTTAAGGGGGTTTGGTGTAGTTATCTATATACATACTGTATACAAACAACAAAAAATACCCAACACTTTACAGTTTACAAGATCGAAACTTTTACAAGCCCTAGTACTACTGAGTTCCATTTTATTTTTAAGTTTGAACTAAGTAATTGACTAGTTGTTTGGTAGTTGGTACTACTTAGTTTCATTTTGTTTGAACTTTGAACGTTGAACTTCGTATTATTACTTAGTTTCCGTGTTATTTAAAGATTTTTACAACTTTATTGATGTATTTGCTCTCAAAACTTGGGGAGGGTACAGGAGACTATTTAAAAATAAAAAATAAAAAAATGGGAAATCCGCCTTATTGTCAAGGTGCCAATTAATCGGCCCCAGCCGCCCGACTAGTGCCTAGCAACTTTTAAAACACTGGACATACCTTCTCCATTGATGCAACCTCTTCATATGTGCACTCCTCCTCCTACTCTCTCTCGCAAGTCTCTCCGCGTTGTGCACAGGGTATATCGAAGTGAATAATAGAGCGAAAAATTCTACATTCACACAGACACTCACATTTCTATGATCGCAGTCCCAAACACTCACATCTCTTTTGGGAGTTCAGATTTCTACTTCTTTTCCCTTATTGAACCGTTTGGGGTTTCCTCACTACAACTCTTGGAGCCCTAAATGACCTCACAGTACTCTCTCTCTAGAACAATCTTCTTTCTCGCGGAGCTCCTTCTCTCATTGACAAACGGTTCATTGCTAGGAAAGTCAAGATTCAATTATTTCCCGTTTGTTGTATATGTGGACTATATTGTTTTCCTCTTCTTTGTGTGTGTGAGGGGCGGGGTGATTTTCCAACCCATATCACCAAAGGACAGAGTCACTGTAGGTCACACATAACCCAAGAGACATTACCAAGTAAGCTATAATTCACTATTTGTACTAACTTAAAAAATGAAAAAGTGCCTAGTCATGTGATTCAATAGGTGCTAAGTTACCTTGAAATAATATAAACTCATTTATCAAAAAATAATATAGGCGATCAGCCATGCCATTATCATGAAACCAAACTGAAAATTATAAGCAAGGTAAACCTCTTCATAAAATTCTTCCTCAATCTCCTCCACCACTTCACCATGGGGCCTGCTTCCATATATCGAACTCAACTCTTCAGAGCTTGATGAAAGACTATGCCTCTGGTGTGGAGGTAGACCAGCAATAGCACGAGCAACAGCTGCGGCTGCTACAGCTCGTGCAGGAACCTGCAACAAACATAATTGAAACCGTATTTCTAAAACTAAAGTAAAAAAATGGCTAAGCAGCTAAATGGTATTGCTAATGGCACATTATTTGCCATGTATATTTAAATAACACCCTGCTTAACGCAGAATTGAGACAAAATCAAATAGTACATACTCTGTAATTCAACCAATATAATAAAGCACAGCCCGTACAAACACTAGTCATGGTAAATAAGCTATTTTTGCTCAGACGCTTAATGCACTCTAAATGCATCTCCAATGGTAAGCCAATTCTCAAGCCAAAGCCATTCGGCCCAAAAATGTCAAAGCCATTTATTGCCACATCAGAAGCATTTGTTTGTTGCTGCTTTTTTGGTTCATATCCCAATGAAATAATTCATGCGATCCAACGACCGTCATGGACTAATGGCAAAAATAGCTTTGGCACAAGTGGAGCAATTTTACCAAAAATTGACAAAATACTGCTGTAGCAAGCCAAAAAATAGCTTTGGCTTGAAAATAAATGGCTCAAACCATTAGAGATGCTCTCAGTTTACTAGCTCAACTACTCTATAGACCAATTAACACTGATATTATAATTGTTGAACCACGAGTCAACACTGATCAATTCCTAGTGAAGTACATTGCAGTCTGTACGGCAATTAGAAGGCATGTATGAATACACGTATAATTATATACACGTATAAAGAAGATGAGGTTATAATTACCTCGGGACGATCGGAAGTGGAGGGAAGTAGGCCGAGAGATCGGGCGGAACGAACAGAGCTGAGAATCTTCTCTCCGACCTTGGATAAGTCCATGCCTCCTCCGCCCCCTTGGAAGAAAATCAACGAAGTGAATAATAAAACCCTAGTTCCGTCGAAACCACCGTCGCCGCTCAAAACGCCGTTGGATGCGAACGGACTCAGCGCCAGTGGTGGAGATGAATTTGACTGCATTTCAATTCGGTGCACCCGAATCGAGCCGCTGGAACTCCATTTTTGACGTCCTGTTTGGTTATCTGTCGGCAGTCGAAGAAGAAGGAGATCGGATCGACTCGGAGTTTGGGGCTTGAAGAGAGAGAGAGAGGTGAGATCAGGGGAGTTCTCCGATGGAGTAATTTTTGGTATTGAACTTATAGTAATGTAATTGTGTGTTTAATAAAAGTGTGCTAAAAAGTATATGGTGGAAAATGAGAGGCCTTTGTTTTGTTGAATTTTCGTTGATTATTTAATTACTTCGTAGACTTTATAGTTAGAGAGTGTTTGGGAGAATACTTTTTAATTTTTAATTTTTAATTTTTTGATTTTTTGATTTTTTGGATTATGGCCAGAATGATTTTTGAATTTGGGATGAGTGTTTGGGATAAATGTGCAGAATGCATTTTTAGAGAGAGGAGAGAAATCCATAAGTAAAAATTGAAAATGATGTGTGAACCTCTTTTTGCTTTCTTGTCACTATTCCCCAAAATAGAAAAACAGTTTTTGGAAAAACTCTTTCTCTCATTGGCTGCTAAATACCCATAAATAAAAAAAAATAAACCAAAAAATAAAAATAAAACTCCCAAACGGAGCCTAATTGAACCCCTTTTTCAATAAAATCATACTTACTAGTAGTACTGAGACCACCACCTACCTACTTATGTCTCATTCACAACATCATCGGGCTTTATGTTTACATCTCTGATGGTAATAATAATATCCATTTCACCTCTTGTCACTTATTTTTCTTTTTTCTTTTTTCGGTGCAAAAAACAATCTTGTCACTTATTTTTCGCAGTTATGGTAAATTTGCATTCGTGATAATATATTATATAGTTGATTTATCATCTTGCATCATGGTAAATTTATCAAAAAATTATCTTGACTGGACACGGCAGGTGTCAAAACACTAAACATATGAATTGTTTTGATACATATCGATATTCGATCAAAATAATTTTTATTTAATGTTCTTCTCAACGAGCCGTACGACACGTCGATACCTACTAGATCGATGGGTTATCAATCGCACAATTGTATAACATTTCTTGAAGATTCTTTCGAATTATATTATCCTAAATTCTTAATGAATATCGAATGAATTAGACCAATTACGTTCAAACATATGATTAGTCTGGTTTTCTCCAAGGTCACTTAAATAATTCTAATGATTTGGATCATTTGTGTGAGGTCCGGAAATGGGCGCCACAAGACCGCATTTGGTGAAACACTTGGCCTGCTCCCAAAACGGCACCGTTGAGGCACCCGAGTTCCCATATGATGGTGCCACATAGAAGTGAACTTTTTTTATTTATGTCTTTTTGTCGATTCAACGTTTTGGATTACCCGCGGCCTCGATTAACGCCTTATCTGATCTGGTCAAAGATAAATTATCCACACTGAAACTAGTAAATTCACAATAAATTACTTTATTATGACATGACCCAAAAAATCAAATACTGATCAATTATACAGGATCAAACCAACTAATCGGTCCAACCTTAGGGATACACAACAACAAAGTACTTTAGACCACGAGACTCCAAGATTGCAAGAAGACCAAATGCATCTCAAAGATGAGTAAGAGCATCTTCAGTCCTTACTCAAACCTTCGCCCAAATTTGAAATTTGAGCAAAACCCCTTAAAACTCATTTACTATATCAAATTGAGTTAATCAAGGAGATCTATTATTTATACAAAATTTGCAACTGACTAGTTTTTGGTTTCTGGTGGTGGTTGATAGTGAGGGAGGTTGCCGGTAGTTTTTTTATTGCTATGATTGTGGTGATCGACTATTTGTGTGATGGAATAAATCAATTATGGAATCTCTGGACAAGATCATCACCGTTTTCAACAGAGAAGATGAGTCGTTGACAATGTTGTCCTCAACGTGAACGGATAAAATGAGTTGTCATAATCAATAGAAAACGTAAAAGGAAATAAACCAGTATTTTTTTTTTATTTTTTGAAACAAAATTTGAGTTAAAAATGGGTGTCCCATTATAGTGAATGGTACCAAGAGCATTTACTCAAATTTGAGTAAAAAAAGAGTAAGAACTGGAGATGTTCTAAAGCTGAGTTTCCAATTAGGGATGGTATGCTTATAGTCCAACAATATTGAAATAAGTAAGATGGAAAGTCGAACCAGGAAACCTGCAGCGTAGGCCATGCATTGCATCGTGTAGCGTACCCCAACAACATCGTTTTGGAGTCAAGCAGGGTGCTTCGCCAAATGCCGTCTTGTGAGGGCTAAATTTTGGGTCACACACAAAAGATCCGAATCGTTAGATAATTTTTAGATAATTTTTATAATAATTATCAAGGTAGTTTTGGAGAAAATTAGGGCCATGGGATATTTGTATGTATTCGTTCGATTGTCATTCAAGATTTAGGAGTCTAAAATTCGAAAGAATCTTCAAGAAATATTATATAATTATGCGCTTGATAATTCATTGATCTGAACCGTTGGTATCATAGGGTCTATTAAGAAGAACATTTTATAAAAAATTAAAAAATCGAACATCGATATGTATCAAAACAATAAACCAGCAATACTTTTTTGGGAGAGGTATTTGGGTGCCGACAGCAGCACAGGTGGCAACGACACTTCGGCGTGGGCACCATTCCTTTGTTTCGTTGTGAATTAATGAATTAACAACGGGTTACACTGGCACCAAAGGATCTCCCCAGCCTCCCAAAGGCCAAACCCACAACGAGCCCCAAACAGTACTAGATCGATCTCTCTCTCACAATCATTGGATTTTTCTCGAGCGGAGCTGGAAAAGGTTGGCAATGTCTACGAAGCCATTAGAGAACGGAGTCGACGGCGACGATGAGCGAGAAGAAGAGGAAGAAGACACAGAGGAGGAAGAACAAGTGGAGGAAGAAGAGGAGGATGAGCCGAGGCTCAAGTACCAGAGAATGGGCGGCAGCGTGCCTTCGCTTCTGGCCACCGACGCCGCCTCATGTATTGCTGTCGCTGAGCGAATGATCGCGCTCGGTACTCACGGCGGCACCGTTCATATCCTTGATTTCCTCGGTAATCAAGTAAGCGCTTCGAACATCGCATGTTTTTCAATTGAATCGCTTCCTGATTGATATCTTATCGAATTGTTTGGCAAAAAGGTGAAATTGAGCTGATTTTTTTTTTTGGGAAAAGATAGTTTGGATGGATATAATCGGGATTGAAATTAGTGCCCGTGATCTGAACTTCACTTATTCAATTGTTGTTGCTATTGCTTATCGGGTGGTTAATAGAGCCATGTTGTGTTAAGAATTGGGTTGTTAAGTGACAATTGGGAACTGTAGTAGTGGAATGTTGCTCCTTGGTTGCTGAGCATTTGGTACCTTTTAACTATATTCTGTATAACATTATTACTATTTTCTTTTGTTGGTTTTTCCCAAGATTTAGCTGTGATCAATTTGTTCCCATTGAACTCTCCGTTCACCAGCCCCATGAAGCACACATAAGGCCATGGTTAGGTGTACCGTTAGCATGCAGGTACGTCTATAGGAAAGCCCTAGACACCTAGCTTATTGGATAAATGTAGTCTTTCTGTTTACTATTTATTAACGGTGCTGCTATTGGGTGGTTGTTGACAATTGGGAACTTTCTTGAATGCTTCTCCTTGTAGGCATGTGGCATCTTGACACATTTTTTTCTTCTAACTGATTGTTTTCCCTTTTTTTCCCACTATTTTGATCATCAATTTGTTCAATCAAACTTTCCGTTCACCACCCTTGTGCTCTTATCTAATGAAATTTGATTTAATGCATGCATTTCAAAATTACCTAAAAACTTTCCCTCTTTAGAAAGCGGGAGGATGTTAGCAGATCAATAGGTGAAATTATAGCAACTGGATGTCCGCCGTTTTTCCACAACTCGAACTCAAAACCTCCCAATGTAGGCTTTTTTAGCTGCACTTTTACATTATCGCTAGATGTATGGTTTGGAGATATTGTCATGGGAAGATGGTCCATAACAAGGTTTTCAGATTTTTTTGTCTAACTGCAAGGCAAGTTGGTATATTTACTCGATCAGAAGACTAATATGATGTCTAGGCAAACTATTCGTAGGAATTATGAAAATCATACAATGAACAGCTATCTCTTGCTTGCAATTTCTACCATCCACTTTTTCCTTTGGTACTAAGAGATGCAACTCCATTAAAAATCAGATAGTTAGAAGACTGGAACACAACAGCGGTCCTAAATGGAGTTAAATTTATAAGCAAATTAGAAGGACAATCAGGGCATTACTTGGTGCGAAGGTAAGAACTCAGGTTGCAGGGCACGAAAACACAGTTTGAGTGTCTGCGCAACCATTTTTTGCAGATAACGGCCGATATTTTGACACTGAATATTGCCCTTTCATGAGATGGACAATCTTTCAGGAAGTGAGAATTCAATTAGTATTTATAACCTCCGATTTGTTGAGACAATAATGGAGCAACAAGAGCTGGTATTTGCAACAGGGCTCAGTTTTTGTCTTGTTTCCTCATTAAGTTTCTGGTTTGCCTGTTCCATATCATTGTCTTTTTTTTAAATTTTTTTTTAAATTTTTTAAATTTTTTAAATTGATGGCTGCTCCCTTTCCTTCATTTGATTTGTTTGTGTGACTGTGTCTATGTGACACAGAATAGGGTATGAGTCTCATACTCGCCACATTTAGATGCAAGAGGACACTTGTATAGACACCAGACACTAGTTGTCATAATTGCAGGATTCATGTGCTGGGCTAAAAATTGGACATGGGTACAGGGATAAGATATGTGTAATGCAACAAAGTATGTGCTTTGTTTTTAGATTTATGTATTAAAACTATAGAAGTTTGTGATTCTCATATGCTATTGGTTTTCGGTCAGTTGCCATTATAGATAATAATACATTGAGGCTTAAGGTTTAGAAAATTGTATTATTTTAGGCCCAACCTTTTATTTGATTCACAGCTGACCTCCTCATCCTCCTCCTTGTTTTTTTTTTTTGGCAGACACCAACCCAAGCGTTGGGATTTTGCGGTGTCTGACCAGAGGTTGCCATGTCTCACACAGACATGGCACCCTAAATTGGAAATTCAACTTTACATGGACTAAAATAAAACTATCCCACCAGATGGAAGAACGGGACTGTATTTTTTATCTGCTTGACATGTTTATAAGCACCACTGAGGTGGTAGCGTAGTTGGCCAAAGTGAGTGAGATAAGATTCCCCTCCCTCCCTGTGCATGGACCTCCCATGCCATTGCTGGGACTTGTGTGGATTTGCAGGGAGGACCTTTGGCCAACCAGTCGCTTAGGTGGTGCTGTGGTGACGGCCTGTCCTATTCGGATAGTAGCTATGGTTCAACCGGACATTCCACAGCGGGTTGGGAACCCCAATGGTCACGCCCAAGGGTTGCTACCCTGTTCGCCCCTTCCCACCCTTTTGCTGTTTTCAAAAAAAAAAAAGAGAGACATGTTTGTAAGCCGTTTTATACTTTCAGTTTACTCTTTAGCCCCTTTTGAATGGTTTTCTCTTTTTATCTCATTTTAAAATCCTACTTCTGAGTCTTATGACGTGATTTTTTTGGTCCCACTAGGCATATCTTATGTACAGCAATATTGTCCTACTAAGACCGAGTCACTGACTGTCACGAAGTTTGAGGACAGCATAATCAACATAAATGGAATCTGAACTTTCATATTCAAAGTTTAATCTAAAAGCCAGTTCTGTTAGATTATGAGTTTGCACCCAAGCGATGCCTTAGTGTAGCTCACATTTTGCACCCAAGCGATGCCTTAGTGTGTAGCTCACATTTTTTTTTTAACTAATCAAGAACTTGATATCAGTTGTTGGTTAGTCTTTATAATAAATATAGCGTTGAAATCTACAATCAAAATCTTTACACCTAAGCAGATCACAAAATGAGTAACTAAGCTACATTGGGGAAATACATTCCAATTACGAAACAAGCATTATACTCATCTGTAGAATTTATTTAAAAAATGTTAGGCTAACTTTAAGCATGGTAATTTATTTACTAGTAAAAATGGCTGAAGCAGTATGCTCAAAGAAAATATGCAATTATCTGTTTTGCAAAATGATTTTTTTGGAGCTTTTTGGTCAAGTATCATACATGCAAGGGGTATAGGGTAGTATACTTGAGAACTTCAGTTAGCCCCATGCGCTATTTATGGCTATACTACGCTGATAGAATATTGCTTTTTAATTTTGACGGTGTTGTTTAGTTGCTTGATGTTAAAAATAACTGTCAGTTCTTTTCTACAGGTAAAGGAATTTCATGCTCATACTGCTACTGTCAATGATATTTGCTTTGACATAGAAGGTGAATACATTGGAAGCTGTTCAGATGATGGATCTGTTGTTATTAACAGTCTTTTTACCGATGAGAGAATGAAATTTGACTATCATCGCCCCATGAAGGCGATTGCGCTGGATCCAGATTATTCCAAAAAAACATCAAGAAGATTTGTTGCTGGTGGTTTAGCCGGCCATTTATATTATAATATGAAGAAATGGATAGGATATCGAGACCAGGTTTGTTTTGAGTGTCTGACATGTCTCTTATGGCAGTAGAATGAACAAATAGTTGTTCATTAATATTTCTGGTTCCTTAATTCTCATGTCAATTTGCTTTCCAGGTTCTGCACTCTGGTGAAGGCCCAATACATGCAGTGAAGTGGAGAACAAGTCTTATTGCTTGGGCTAATGATGCAGGTGTGAAAGTTTATGATACTGCTTATGATCAGCGCATCACCTTTATTGAGAGACCCCGAGGAAGTCCACGTCCTGAGCTTTTGCTTCCTCACTTAGTTTGGCAGGTTAGTAGAAGATGAACATGAACCCCCTACTGGTACATACACTGCACTGTTTCCCCCCCTTCGTTTTGTTAACTGTACATTCTCGGCTTTAAGGAGAATTGTAGCACCATTTTCTTAATTGAAGACTGCTTGTCTTCTCTCCATCTTATCTAGGATGATACTCTCTTGGTAATCGGCTGGGGAACATCTGTGAAAATTGCATCAATAAAATCAAATCAAAATGAAGGCACGAATGGGACATATCGGCATCTTCCAATCTCCACTATGAACCAGGTGGATATTGTGGCTTCATTCCAAACTAGCTACTTCATTTCTGGTATTGCTCCCTTCGGTGATTCTTTGGTTGTTCTAGCTTATATTCCGGGCGAAGAAGATGGAGAGAGAGAATTCAGCAGCACTATACCATCACGTCAGGTATTTGTCTTTGTTCATTCTTATAATCTGAATGACTTATATTATGGAACTTGCACCCATTTCCATGCAGCTAAGTGGGTTGTTTCTCCTTTTTTCGTCTTGATGAATTCCTCATTTTCACTTCTTGCTTCATGCAAATGTTTACTTTTTCATGAATTCTTACCAAGATGAACTAGAAAACCTATCGTCATCTTCTTTTCTCTCCATCACAAGTGAAGGATAAATATTGAGAAAAAAGTTTCATGCTGCTTATAGGAACAACCAATAGGAGCGGTCGTTGTAGACATGTTAGCTCTTGGCAGTTATGCTTCTCTGCGAGATCAGGTTATCCAATTTTGAACATTGAGATCCCTGTTTTTAAATAAAGATAGGTTGTGTACGACATCCTAATAATTCGTATTGATTTGTTGTGTAATTATGCAAACTTTATATGTGGACTTTCATCCCAATCCTGTCGTAAGATTTATTTTCATCCTGATTTTAAGCATTGTGTGAATGTACTACTTTGAGGCCGCATTCAGATTTCTTGATGAGATTGGCAGGATCGCGATGCTGCAATGGAGGACTGTCTGGGTATAGAAAAGTGTAGGGTATTTCGCGTTTTGCTTTAGACTTGGTTTGTATTTTGGGTAGGTTGAGGAGGTGGAGGCTCTATTTCTTACTTATCTCTTTCTTTTTGGTATAGTTTGCAGGGATTAGGTTGGGGAGACGATACTATGAAGGGATGTTCTGAAAACAATTGAATTTTTTGTAGTCTTTTTTTCAGGGGATGGTTCATGCTTATGTTTTCCTTCAAAAACAATTTGGAGCTGTAAAACCCCTTCCGTTGGCCTTTTGTGTAGACATCATTTCATGATAGAATTTCTTGAGGGGGATAAGTCGATAACTGAGATGCACGGAGCATTGTATTGTAAATTGGTGTTTTATGTGGAAGGAAGATGCGGAATCGGTTGATCATGTTCTTATTCCTTTTATGTTTACAAATACAATTTGTTTTTTGGTATCCATTGGGTGTGGTAAATGAAGGTTATAGAACTTTAGCGTTGTTGGATTGAATGTTGGCAAGGCTTGTGTTTTTTAGTCTTTTGAGGATTACATAGAATGGTAGAATTATTCAGGTGTCAACTTTGCCCTAGTTCCCTTTGTTCCCACAATAGGATAGGTGACTTTTCATGACCTTTAAGGGTCTCAATGTTGAGGCCCTCTCTTGAATCATGAGGACTATTCAGTTTCGTTCAGCTTCTCTGCATGGAGAATACTGATTATTGGGATCGTCTGATTTATTTCCTTTCGATTAAGTATTGCTTGTATTTTCATCGATTTATGATCCAAAGTAGTGGTGCCTTGAGGAATACATGAGTAAGCTTTTTGCGGAATACATGAGTAAGCTTTTTGCTTCAAAAAATTACTCTGTATCTACTTAAAATAGGTCAACAGAGTAATTTAGTTTATTGGGTTGTTCAAGATTCAATTGGTGCATGGAATGATGAGGTTAGTTTTTTCTCTTTTTTTTTTTTTTTTTTTGAGTTAGGATCTCAATTTTTTCCACTATGTTTCTTGTCACTATTAATTATAATGTCATTCTAACATCTTTGAACTTTGTGTGCGAGTATTCAATTGACCATCCTTACTCCATGTGGAGCTAAGTGATTCAGAGCTGTCTAATTTTATTTTTCTTTTACTTATTTGTTTCCCTATAACTATATTATTCATGCGCTCTTCTTCCTACTAGTTTTCTGTATTTGTATCATGCTGCTTATAATCAATACTTAATGACCATGAATAGTGGGGTTTTTGTTTTCTTAGTGTTGCTTTTAATAACCTTTTATGTTTAGTTCCTGGCCTTTGACCACCAAAAAAAAAAACAATATATTCCCACCAAATTGTATATACATATAGGTTGGGGACAGAGGTTTGTGCTCCTAATATAGTATAGTGAGAACGCTGCGACAAGTGTTTAGTTGTTAAATTTGTTGTAAGCAGGGAAATGCTCAGAGACCAGAGGTGCGTGTAGTCACATGGAATAACGATGAGCTTGCAACAGATGCGCTGCCTGTCCACGGTTTTGAGCATTACAAGGCAAAGGACTATTCTCTTGCTCACGCTCCGTTCTCAGGTAAAGTAATAGTAGAATGTTTGGATTTGCAAAAAACAGCAGTAATGCTTTTGCATTTTTATGTAGGTAGCAGCTATGCAGGTGGTCAGTGGGCTGCTGGTGATGAGCCATTATATTATATTGTCTCCCCAAAGGATGTCGTTATTGCAAAACCTAGGTCAGTATCGATTTTTATCCCCTCATTTTCTAATAAAATGGGATTTTCTGTTCATGATTAATTCCATCAGTTGGTATACGATCTTATGATTCTTATCCATGAAGGAGAATATGCTTATTTGCACTTGGAATTTCATGGCTGCTTAGTTTCCCAGCTAGTTTACTTAATGATATTGTGAATATTAGTATGGGGACTTCACCTGAAGTGGCCTTCCGGGAATACTGTGGGCACTACAATGTGTGGAGAGGGAGGGAGGGGAGGGTAGTGAAGTTGTCCTTGTATTTATAGATGAGGGGTCCAACTTGAGGACACGCGGCCCCTTGTTGGTCGGAGGTGATATAACTTCCTTAGCAAGTTGCAGATCGTGTGGAAAAGAAGGTATGATATGTGCTCCGAGATGTCTGACGTATTGGTTGGTGCCTCCTCTCTCTCTGTGACTGGTCAAGGTAGAGCTCTCCTCCTGGAGGGCGATCCTTAACAATCCTATTGCTCTAGCCTTCAACCACATGCCTCTGGTCCCGAGCGAGGTACTAGACCCTGCTGTTGACCTTGGGTGCTGTGGAACTCCATGAAGCCTTGTTTGAGTTTATAGTTTAGGTATGAGATGTTTGGTAATCTCTTTAACTATTTGTAGCAGCATACTTGAAGGCTGCATGGAGGTTCCCTTTCGTTAGGAGATAGAGGGACATGAAGCCCAGGTAATTTACTTGTATAGAGTGATATGCAGGGGAAGGACCAAGCTTCATTGTCTGCTACCAGTGGGTTATGGGCCCCCTAGGTAGTACCTCGTGGCGAGGGCTTTCCAGATACCCACACTATGTATCATTCTTTTTGTCTTTGTTATAAGATATATCAAACTGAAACAAAACACTGCCGCTTTAGTGGCAAGAGTTCTAAATTCTAGGTGTTAACAAGATATAGTGCTCAATTTATGGCGAGGTCAGGAACTGTTTTATGATTTTTATTCTACGCCATCAAGTTAAGCTAATGTAGTTATTAGTCATTTTGATAGAAAAGTTGGGGGATTTAAAAGGTTAATTTTTAACTGATTGCAGTGTTTTGTTGCTGCCGTCTTGCCTACTTTGACATTTAATTTGAAGCTTGCAATATATTGTTGATTTTTAGGGATGCGGAAGACCATATTTCCTGGCTTCTTCAACATGGGTGGCATGAAAAAGCTTTAGCAGCAGTTGAAGCGGGACAGGGGCGGAGTGAACTTCTTGACGAGGTATTTTTGCTTGATTTTTGTTGTGCTTTTCTATATTTATTTGTGTTTTGTTACATCCTTAAAAAGTAATTGGTGGCGGATTACATCTCTTTGTCTGTGTTTACGTCTGTATATGTGAAATGTTATCTTGTTTTACTTTCTCCTCTTTTTTCATGTGAAAAACATCATATATCGAGCCAAACTTTGTTCAATCTTCTTAATTCTGAGTTTGGGTTATTTGTTGGATCTCCCAAATTAATGCCCTAAATATATGATATTAATCATCTGGTTCATGGGGGATATTAGGTTCAATGAGTTAGCAGCCTTTGGAGTTTTAGTTTATTAAAGCATCTCCAGTGGTTTTTGTTAAAATAGCCATTCCAGAGCCAGTTTTTGTTATTCTACAGTATCAAGAGCTATGTTTGGCAATGTTGCTCCGATGGTGCTAATGCGGTTTCTTCTATTATTCCCAAAAAATCATCAAAGAAAAATGCAAGATAGAGGGAAGACATGGTGTGGAAGATTTGCAATGTCAGTTTTTGGTAGGAGTTTTGGGACATCATTAGAGTAGAGCTTTTAGGAGGTCTGTTATGATTTGGCTTTGGCAGCTTTTATATCATGTCGGTGGAGAACTGGAGATGCTCTTACAGTGCATTCTATTATGATGTCACTAATGGATTTTTATCCGTTCGTACATTATCCACTTAGGTGGGGTCAAGATATCTAGATCATTTGATTGTGGAAAGGAAGTATGCTGAAGCCGCATCTTTATGTCCCAAATTGCTGCAAGGATCTTCTTCAGCATGGGAGAGGTACTAAATACGTGAATCATACATTTCCTGTTTAGATTTTTTAATAACTTTATGAAGGTTGCAGATGGGTTTTTCACTTTGCTCATCTTCGTCAGCTTCCTGTACTTGTTCCCTACATACCAACTGAAAACCCAAGGTTACGTGATACTGCTTATGAGGTATGCAAGTTACAACGCTTCCTTTGTGTTTATTTGGTACTTGATAGGCAATTTGGACTTGCCAAAGTGAGAATAAAGGTCTAAGTGGCTTTCTTTTTCACAGGTTGCTCTTGTTGCTCTGGCAACAAATCCATCGTTCCACAAGGATCTCTTGTCAACTGTTAAATCTTGGCCGCCTGTAATTTATTCTACCTTGCCTGTTATCTCAGCTATAGAACCTCAGCTTAATACCTCATCTGTGACAGATGTGCTCAAGGAGGTTAGTATGGTCAACCATAAAAAATTGTAGATTTTGTTGGCTATTGCATCTTTTCCCATTAAGCTTTACTTTACCATGCCAGGCGCTGGCAGAGTTGTACGTAATTGATGGACAATACGAGAATGCTTTTGCACTTTACGCTGATGTAAGTGCTCTCTCTCTTGAATTAGCATGAAATTCTATTCATTCAACCCCCCAACTACTGTTAAAACCTGATGCACTCTACTGAATGTACTCACCAGAGGCACTATGAATTCAAGCTCTGACTGTACTGTCGTCTTTATACTGACATTGAGTTGGGTGATTCCTTATCATTTGTTTTCTTTTCTTCAGCTTATGAAGCCAGATGTATTTGACTTCATCGAGAAACATAACCTACACGATGCAGTTCGTGAAAAGGTATGTTTCGGTACCATATTAAGTTGAAGTATTGCTTATCGCATGTGAGCTTAAATATGGTCTTTCCAGAATCCAGAGTCCTTCTGGTTATTGAAAGTTGTTACTTGGTACAAAAGCACAGAAAAGGCAAAGACGACACCACTATTTCAATGTCCCAAATTTTTCGCATCTGTAACACTGTTGTTTGCACGTCAGATAAATCTTCTGCTGTCAATTTGCAGGTGGTTCAACTGATGATGATAGATTGCAAACGTGCAGTACCGTTGTTGACCCAGCACAGGGACTTAATCATTCCATCTGAAGTTGTTTCACAACTTTCGGCTGCGGGGAATAAGTGTAATTGGAGGCACTATTTACATCTATATCTGCATAGTCTTTTTGAAGCTAATCCACATGCTGGAAGGGATTTCCATGATATGCAGGTATATGGAAAGGGAGTCTGATTATATTAGGAAACAGTATGACACTACGAGTTTTTTTCTCAATGGATTGTTGGGCATAGTGAGTCAGAAGAGGATCATAAGAAGGTTTCTCATATGTGTTAGCCATGTTGATGTCGGACAATAAAGGAAGTTTAGGGTTTCAATTGAACTGAAATATTTGGATTAGGTCTTAACAAAATAGGAGAAACACAACCAAAATAGGGCTATTCCTGGTGCTGTGAACAGTACGTGCATACAAGGGCCGGTAGTCGACAAAAAACAGGAGTAAGAGAGAAAGCTCTAGGAATCACTCCTAGAAGGTTTAGGCATCACACCTAGGGTTTGATTGCATCACACAATCCATAAAAGAGGCTTGAAAAGCTCTAAAATTTCTCATAATATACAAATCCATTATATTTGGAGTAAAAGCATTACATTGCTATATAGACTTGAAGACTTCCTAAACCAACTATTGCTATGAGTTCCAAGAACAAGGAAACTACTAATTCCTTAGACTTCCAAATCTATTCGATACTAAAAACGACGCACGAAAAATAAATGAAATTAATAACTTCACCCACAAAATAACCCATGGGCAACCCGTATGGCCCATGTGCATAAAACTGAAAATACAAAATACCCGTCTGGAAAATTGTCCAGTGACTTATTCAATACTAACCCAAATAAGAATCTTCCATGATTATTTATTTGACTAGTCCATCTTGAGATCATACGAATTTCCTTGTATTGCCGCGCCCTTAAATGAACTTTTCCTTGAGCCTCTCACAACCTCCATCACATGGTGTCAAAATGGTGTGAAGTAATGAAAAGAATTACTTAAGAAACATGGTCGTCAAATGTTCTCATCGGAATCAATGTTGATATTGTCTTTTCAATCACTTCTAACCATTTTATCATGGGAGTCCTACCGGTCTTTGTGTCAACCATCACGTTATGTAGTGTTGGTGGCTTAGTGATGTTTGCATTGTTGTGTGGGAATATTTGGTCTGAATACAACTTCCAATGTTTCATTGTGCATCGTTTCTTAAATACTTACCTTTTTTTTGCTCGGGGAGTACGTTGTATCCAGGGCTCTATGGCACTTGACTAATACATGTGCATAGGTTTCACATGCACCAGGTAATTAGTATGATAAATACCTCAGAGTGGCATCAAGGTGATGACTCAAATTTATGATCGTTGCTTTGACGCAGTATTGAAAGTTAATTACAGTATAATAAGTTAATAACAAAGAAATCAGGGTGCAACAACACAACACCAGACTAGGTAGCGGTTCCAATTTGGTTGCCAAGGCTTCGGTGCATGTCAATTCACCATCTGAGTCTGGTGCAGAAAACTGCGGTACCATGGTAGGAACAGTTTGAATCAGCTTCTATGATTTACTGAGAGTTATAGATGTCGCTTAAAGGCACTAAGGAAAAAGGGGGGAAACAAGAGAGTGAGAACTACAAAAGAGAAGATTATTTGTTTTGAGTACACGCTTATAAGCTGTCAAATTTGGCTTTGGTATAACTGTTTTCCTGTCTGCTGTGACCTCTGTTCGTAGTTTAATATTGCAATATGATCTGTTGCAATCAAATGAACGTGTTCTGATTTTGGGTGTCCTAGTTTTTGTGAGACATACTCATTGGTTATTCTGGTTTCTGAATGAAACTCCTCTTTTATGATGTTGACCTTTCTGACACTCCTCTCTCCCCGTCTCCCTCACACACACATTACTCATTTCTATTGTGAGTTTTCCTTAAACCAGGTCCTGGGATTTTACGATGTTCTAATTTCTTAGATGAGGATGTTATCACATTTAATAGTCCTAGCAGATTGCACCTGTTATTCTTAACAATCAACCTTATGTTGAACATTACAGTCATTTCATGCATTATGTTGCATAAAGATCTAATATTCTGTGCCATTGTTGACTGATTGTACCAGGTGGAGCTTTATGCAGATTTCGATCCAAAAATGTTGCTTCCATTTCTTCGCAGCAGTCAACATTATACACTTGAGAAGGTTGGCGCAGTCTGTGGCTTTAAGTATTAAGCGCCATGTTTTCTTTTTGCGTCTTTGCAATAATCCCTGCAATCTTCTCTCAGGCATATGAAATTTGCGTCAAAAGGGATCTTTTGAGAGAGCAAGTTTTCATCCTCGGAAGAATGGGAAATTCAAAAGAAGCCCTTGCAGTCATCATAAATAATTTAGGGGATATTGAAGAGGTACCTACCATTTTTCTTATGGATTAGCCATCTCTATTTTATTGACTTTTAGTGATGGGATAACACTTTGTACAGGCCATAGAATTTGTAAGTATGCAGCATGATGACGACCTTTGGGAGGAGTTAATAAAGCAGTGTCTTCATAAGCCTGAAATGGTACTTTGTTTGATTCATTTTGCTGATTAAATGAACTTCAAACCATAAATCTGTATGCACATTCAGGAGCTCCTTTTTGAAACTTGTCACGTATGGTTCTGCTAATTGGCAGGTAGGAGTGTTGCTGGAACACACTGTAGGCAATCTTGATCCTCTCTACATTGTAAATATGGTCCCCAATGGCTTGGAGATACCTCGGTTAGTGTGATTGAAATATAATTTTATGTTACCTATGTCTGCTCTTGTCGAGGTTTCTTTTGTTTCATAGTGCCAACTCTTGGTGTTGTATCAACCAGTTTGTTTTTGTTTAGTTCTCCTCATGATTGAAAGAGGGGTTGTTTCACTAGGAGGTTGATAACGTGCTAAAGGTCATGATTTTAAATGGCTTCCTGCTTGGTTGCCTGAAAGTGGAAGCCACAATAAGATAGCAAGTCACCTGCTGCACTACGTACTTGTGTGCTAGGTCGGTCTGAAGTTGGATTATGATATGTTCGACACGTGATACTTTGCTTGCTTATTGTCCGTGAGGCCGTGACTGCTTTACGCCTTAGGAGCTTGATCAGTAGGTATCAATTGTAATAGTACCTGATTTTGTCATCCTGGTGTTGGTTGCAAACAATTTGTAGAATTTCCAGAGGTACTTCTTCAGTTTTACTGCTATTGTGAAAATGTCGAGGACAAGTCTCAAACCCCTGTCCTCACACAAGTGTCATGCCTGAATAGGCAATGACGAACGACCTGAAGCACACATTTTTATGCCGCACTACGTGATGCCTATTATAATTGTAAGAGGCGATATTGATGGAGGATAAGTGAGTTGGACACAGGGACAGTGCATCGAAGCGACCTCCAACTGAATACGATTCCAAATTTGACAGGATTGGAATCTTGTGATGACAGTGTTGAAGCTAAGGTTGGTTAAGTGTACCTTGAGGGGTAAAGCTTTGCCGTTTTGGATTGGGGCTATAGTTAGGCGACACATACACTGTTACTGTTGTGGCGTCTTGAGATCCTGTGTATAGATCTAGGCCTGATTGTTGTTTGTTTTGCAAAGCAAGTCCACTCTTAAAATTACACCAATCTTAAAGAATTTGTCTTCGTTAGATTTGTGAATGTTTGTTTGTTATTTCTTGATTTTGTTCTGTTTGAATTTATTACGCTCCCGTAGAGTGGTTGTTTCCCTTCTGTTTATAATTCTCATTCTCTCCTTTGTCATAATTATTTGCCTTGTTTCCCTTCTGCTTGCATTTGCCGCTCTCTTTCTTTTAACAAATGGGCTGTTATCAGTGTTAAACTGCATTATGGGTGTTGTGAATCTACTGAATTTCCTTTAGCTTCTCCACCTTCTTGACTAGTACTGGACCTTTATTTGATATAATTCCTTTTCAGGCTGAGGGATCGTCTAGTCAAAATCATAACAGATTACAGAACTGAAACTTCTCTCAGACACGGATGTAATGATATTTTAAAGGTACACACACGTTCAGTATGATTTCTCCTCTCTTCCCTCTCTTTATTTCCGTTGGTTGACAATTTGGTTTAACTGGTATACCGGCAGGCAGATTGTGTCAACCTTCTAGTCAAATACTACAAAGAAGCAAGGCGTGCAATTTACTTAACCAACGAAGAAGACGAAGTGCGTGCCCAAAGGGACGACAATACGACTTCTCAGGCAAATGGGCAAACACCCAATATGAGAACTGTGGAGGTTAAGTCAAAGACGAGGGGAGGCGGAAGGTGTTGCATCTGTTTCGATCCCTTCACTATACAGAACGTATCCATAGTTGCGTTCTTTTGTTGTCATGCCTATCACGAGACTTGTCTTTCGGATTCCACCAATTCAGTTAGTGGCAAGAAAGGGGCAAGCCCCGCTTCCAGAGACACTGTATCTTATTACGAGTATGGGAATGGCGACGTCGATGACGAAGAGGATGACGACGACGATACTGCTGCAGGAGGCCTGCGGATGCGTTGTATCTTGTGTACTACTGCTGCCGGTTGAGTAAGAGGTGCATGTGTGTGTGTGTGGTATGGCTTTTTCCTTTTGTTCCTTTTGTTGTATTCATTCAATATAGCTTGTTTGTCAATAGCTGCTTCCTGTGTTTCTGCTGTGGCTTTTTGGGAAAGTAATTTATTAGGCCAAGAATTTCAATTCCTGGCTCCTTCCATGTTTTATTGGCTTGTAGTTAGCTTTTTCCATATTTAGGTGGGCGAGTTCATTATTTTTGTACGCGAGAGAGAGAGAGAGAGAGAGAGAGAGAGAGCACGAGAGATGTAGAGAGTTGTTACTTTGATATGCGTTTTACTGTAATATGGTACTTATTGAAATGTAAATGGGAGTATTACGGTTGCAGTCTTCTCGTTGTATGCTAATGCTAATGTGAAGTATTCCTAGTTAAAAAAAAGAAGCTGGTCCACGACGCTGTTTACTTAACAGCTAATCTGTTGAACTTAGATCGAGCTGAGGGCGGAACTAGCGGCCTTCCTAAGCTCCCTTCTAAGAGAAAAAAACCCTAACCTTCAATTTTCGGTTCAGTCAGACATGGTGGAAGAAATAGGTCACCAATCTTTGTTTATACAGGAGATGTGGGTACCGGCTCTTAGTTACTGTACATTTTTTACACCTTAAAAGTTAAATATGTTCATTCGAGTTAGTCAATTAAGACACCAGACCTCATTGTATGCATGCTGAAATATGTGAAAATTGAAAAATGTGTATTAAGATTTTTAACTTTCTGAAATTTAATGTGCCTTACCGCTGTGCAGTAGCAAGACCCAATTAAGCCAGAGGGACCGACTCAATGGGCCACTGCAATAACCCAAGAGCTCAAATTCTTATTTTTTTCCTTTCTAATCGAAGGTTAATGAACGGAATAAAACGCAAGTGGTGGCTAGCTCATGCGGTAGAGTTCTTGGATGTCCCATATTGTAACCCGGGATCGAGTCCTTCTCGCCCTCCCCCATGTGATAGATTAAGAATGACGAATGACAAAAAAAGAAAGAAAAAAAGAACGGAATAAAACAAAAACAGTTCCTTTAGCTAGCTGGGAAGTGCTCCCGTCAATGTTCAGGATAAAATCATGGTCAACCAAAGCTTGAAGACTTTGAGTAATAAGTGTTACATTGATCTTTTAAACATCTACTGATCTACACGACATTCATCACAACGCATGAAAATTCATGATGGTAGGCCCTACAAAAGACATATTTACTAAAAAGACTTTTAACTACTATTGGACCACTGGTCAATCGAGACTTATTTACATTCCAGGAAATCTACATCACATGGTAAGAGGTCACAAAAACATAGCGACTTGTATGGTACATTTCTATTGATTTACATATCTTCTGGTAGATTTATACAGATTTCCTGTTAGATGTCGCAAAAATATACACTCGTAACCCGGGTATCGTAAGTGATATTCATACTGGTACGGGGGTGCCCCCCGTCGTCTGCTATCATCAAAACCTTCTAATTTTAGCTACTACTGATAGTTAGTCATTTGTCAGTGTCTATACGTTTTGCTATCTGGTTTTCAGTTACCAGCTCAACCGGATCCATCCCTGGTGGGCTGAAACAAACGGCTAGAAACTTGTCCGATGCGAATCGGAACGCAGACTCCTCAAAATGCTTCACTAGTGCCTCTTTCCCCTGAAAATATTGTAGAAAAATCAACTCGGAGACTAATACTCCTGAATACTAAATAATTTTTTTCAAAGATACGATTGAGCTATATAGGTGTCATACCATCAAATAACACTTAGATACGGTGCACAAATATGACTACTGGTGCTCATTAGTTAGATGCTCCGAATCAGGAACGAAGGAAACATGGCAATGGACACAGAAATTGATTTGGGTCTCTAAGCCTACCCTCCCTGATGCCTTTTGGCTTTGATTTGGGGCATGATTTTGCAACAAAACGTCCATGTAGCTCCTCAATTCTTGGACCTTTAGGGGGGCCACCGTTTCAGTGGTATTCTGAGAGTAACCACTTTGTGCATATTGTCAAAGATATGATTGGGAACTAGACGATTCCTGTTATTTTTGTCGTCACTGCGCAAATATGACCACTCCAAAATTATTATTTGGGCCAGTTTTCATTGCATTTCTTTGCACGCTTGATTCCTGATATGGACGTGGACTGCACCATGTGGTGTGTGAGGTATGGAGCGTGTGCTGCTGTGGTGCCTTCCAATCAGGCTAGGGAGTAGGGACCACGCTTTTCATTGGGGATAGTTTGGGACCGAAAAGCAAAGAAGTTTGGCCAGGGTTGCCTAATAAGCTAGGGTTGCCTAATAAGCTGCTTGACTTATTTTTTCGTATTTAATTTAGGATTTTTTAATTTATTGCCAATTTTTTTTAGATTGGATGTCAAGTTTTATTCCTATTTTTCGGATGGTTAAGTTCAGTTCTAGGTCTAAAGGCCTCGAATATGGATATTTCCGAAATATTATTTCGTAACCATAGCATCTATGGTAGTACTCCCTCTTAAGCAAATGAAATTCGGACAATAATGGGGCAGTCGCGTTTACGAAATTATAAGCTTTCCCTTACCAAAAAAGAAATTATACTAAGCTTTAATGATGGGTGTTTTGAGTAGAAACAAATGAAATCACATATTTGTGTTTGTATTGAGAATATGGACCAACAATGATGATCAACGTGAATTGCTCCTTATCTATCAATCAACTTGCTATATGGGAACTGGGTTCGGTTTATATACAGTTTTGTTCTGACTTTAAATGGGACCTCCGTTAGTAGACGTTGAAACTGGTCCCCCAAAATTAGCTTCGCTTAGGATACAATGCCATCATTCTTTGTCTTTTCGTCTTTGTAATATTTGAAAAAGATTAATAAAAATTTTCGCCTTTCAAAAAAAAGAAAGTCCTCTCGTAGACTAGACTAGTCAACACCGCGCGTGCGAAAGGAATATTGGTGGTCTAATTAGAAATTTCTGGTCCATGTAGATTTTGGATTGTAATTTTCATGCGTAGCTTGATGGATACCAGAAAGCACAAACAACTCAAAGAAAAAAGCCCGGCATCTCACGTGTAATCTGGAAGCTTTAAGCAAGACTCGATCGAAAAAAAAGATGTTAAAGTAACATCTTTTTTAGAAAACCACCAAAATATCACCAACAGAATTTGGTCCTCTTGCCTTATCTTACACAAACTTCAGGCCATACCTCAAGATTGTAGAACACTGCCTAGCCTATTTTGTGCGGTGGTATTGTTTCCACGTCCTTTGTTTTTTCGTTTTTTCCTCTTTTTTTTTTCCTCGGATTTTTGAAACCAAAACAATATTGACGAAAACTAAAAGGTTTTTCCTATCATCCCATTTTCATCAATAGATAAACAAGTTATCGGGAATTCAACGAGAAAAAGTTTTTGGAAATCCATGAAAATTAAGTAGCCTTTTTAATGAAATTTTTGGAATATCCATAAATACATGCAGAAAACAAACAAATTAAGAAAAAGGATAACCAAAAGAATGAAACAATCTAACTTTCTCTGTTCTAAAAAAAAAGAAGACTGGAACAAGTTGTGAGGAAGTTGGAACCACCCATCTAAAGGAAAATGGCTAGGACCCCTTGAACATCACTATGCAGTTACACTTTTCTGTCTACTTTACCAGGCTAGCTTATGGTCCATATGTATCTTAATCTCATACTAACTTTTTATCCACACTTATCTTAATTTGTTTGACAAGTTTTGTACTACAAAGACAATTTTCAGCAATCATTCTTGAAAACCACTCAACTTACACACGCAAATACACACACTCTGACTCACCTAAGTGGTGGTGTAGCGGGCGTGGAGCCGCAATACTTGTGTGGGAGTGTGCGTAAAAATGGGTGTGGTTCTAAAATTATTCAATTTTCAGACTATGCAATCGAAGCGAACCAATACCATGCCCTGTAAATTATATAATTTCACAAGTACGGGTACATAACAATCAATTATAAGAGCATCATTAGCGGTATACTCAAATATGGATACTCAAATATTGTCACATCACATTTTGAGGATTCATTTAATGAGTTTCTAAGTTTGAGTATCTACCCTGCTACAATGGTTCATTTTTGTCCATAATCAAAAGAAGGGAAAAAGTTGATAGTTTTGAATATCCAAATGCCAAAAGTTGAGTGTTCGTAAAAAATATTGTTAAACTTTGAGTATTTATCCAAATGTCATTATGAGCCTCTTTTTGTGTATCAAAATACTCATCTTTGAGTATTCTTGTTTTTGAGTATACCACCAATGATGCTCTAAGCTCTTAAGAAAGTGGGGATGATAAGTTAAAGAGGAAGTGTCGAGGCTACAACGAGTAGAATGAGAAGATTTAGCGGGAAAATTGTTTTGAAGTACAAAATTTAAGGCATTTTCGTCTTTATTTTTTTGCCCTGACTGGATATTTAGTAGTGGTGGAACCTGAATTTCGACTCGAGTGGGGACCGGATTTTTTGGTAAGAGAAGTACTTCTCCTCCTTATTTCGATGTTTATTCTTTTGCCCTGACTAGGTTTTCAGTAGAGGCGGAACCAGAATTTCTCCTCGAGGTCGGGGGATTGGATTTTTTGTAAGACAAGTAGTACTTCTGCAAATAAAATCTAATTCTTCTAATGTTCCTACAATGTTTTTGACAAATTAAGAGAATGAAGTTGGAGATGTTTATACGTACGATGACCAATGATACATATCAACCCGGCTAAGCGTACGTACACACACATGTATGTACGCGCACGAACACATCTGGACCGTCCATTCCAGAATCGACGGTCCAGATTTAAAAAAAACTCTTCTATGTAAGAGTTACATACATAGAAGAGTTTTTTTTAAATCTGAACCATCGAACTCTTACATAGAAGAGTTTTTTTTAAATATGAACCATCGAAAACATGCACGGACGGTTAAGATGCACCGTCCGTGCATTTTGCGTACGCCTGGCGTGCGTACACATCGAATTTTTGGATACATATATTACCATAATGCAATAACATACCGCAAAGGACCCGGGGGACGTGCTGTCCCTTAAGGGACATCATGCATGCTGTCCCTCATCCCCCAATCCCCGCAAATCCATAATGGCCAATGCATGTGCTTATACCAAACCCACAAAATATGGTCTATTTAGAGTAAATTTGTTCCATGTACCTTAATATATAGTGCATGATATTCTACATATTTTCTTCTGAGTACTACATGGAAAAATAACAATACCTCCGCCCCTGCTTTCCAGGATGGCTAATCCCAATCAAACATAATCAACAGGAATTTTGGTAACATCTGAATTTTTTCCACGCTTATGGTTGGTGTTTCTAGATTTCAATTGGAAACAGGATATACTGTCGAGAGAATGTTCATAAGGGGTAGTTGACAAGTTACTTAGTTGATCATCTAGAATTAATATGTTTTGTTTGCACGTGGAAATTAACCGGATGAAAAATCTGTTACTAAGATTCGGATGGAGTGTACCAGTACTCACTGAGTGATCCATTTTGAAGGGTCAAAAAGAGAGACAAATGTGGGGAGAGCTAGTTTTCCCAACTTCTTATCTAAAGGACTTAATTTCCTTATGGGAATTGTATATTGATCAATAGGTATGACTATGTCAATGGCTGTAATCAGAGCTGAAGTGTCTCCAATATATTATCACCTAAAGCTGTTCCATGCAACTATGTATCAAGTATTCAAGCTGATTGTATTGTCGTTCTCAACCTTTCTTTGTCCTATGTTTGTCCTTTTAGTTTGTGGTGAGTCAGTCAATTGTTGAAATGCGTTTACCCAGAGACAGAGTTATCTTATTTGAGCTCCTTTGGTTTTGGCTATCTTATTCATTAGAGCAACCCCAACAGCTTGGGTATATCAAAATTTAAGGTAAATCAGAGAGCCAATTCATAAAAATGAAGATGCGGCAGCTTAGGTATTCGGTTGGGTATTTAACCTCTGGCTACTGTTCATCTCTAAATACCCCTAACAACTGTTCACTGGGAATCATTATTATATTATTTTTCTTTCACCTCTCTCCCTCTCTTCCATCACTTGGTTGATCAAACTTCAGTAGTTTTTTCTTCAATCCTCCCTTCCTCCTCACTAATCAACGTTTTCTCCCCCTCCTTTCTTCTCTTTTCCGGCAAATGATGTATACATGTGGTGGTCCGTAGGGAAACGATGGATTTTGATGGAGGAGGAGGAGGAGGAGGAGGAGGAGGAGGAGGAGGAGGCGGCGGCGGCAGCTATGGAGTTTTGGAGTGTCGGCGACTATATATACATACACAACTGTTATATATTTATAGTGTATACATACATGTATATATTGTAATTTTTTAAAAAGAGAAAAATAATATTTTAATAGATGATAAGTGAAATAGATAATATTGTTGGAGTGTTGAAAGAGATTGGTAACTAAAGTGCACTGTTCACCAGGCTTTTTGGCTCAATTGTTTCCCAGTTTGATGCACTTGCTCTTAGGCTAGAGGTAAATCAATCAATCTATCAATACTATAAACCAAATGTTTTAGGACTTGGAAGTCTCACAAGCTTCCAAAACCCCATTCTTAGATTTTCAGATTTTTTTATTTTTTATTTCCCTAAATAATAGGTGGCATCTCATTATTGGGGGAGGGGTGCCAAGAGAGCAGAGAGAGAGACAACGTGAGGGATGGGCTGGAGAGAGAGAGAGAGAGAGAGAGAGAGAGAGAGAGAGAGAGAGAGAGAGAGAGAAGGAGAGAGAGAGAGAGGGAAGC